>JBAWJQ010005494.1:0-240721 GCA_037783105.1 Bactrocera zonata | reverse complement strand
GGATGTGAGCAATTGCTTTGGCATATTTTACCTGTTTGCAGTGTGTTTCGGCTTATTATACTGCTGAAACTTATTTTCGAGACCACACCTGCACATAGACTGATCTCGTACAACAGGTTGCTATTTGGGAAGCGCTTGAGTCGGCAATTTTGTTAAATTTTTTAATAATGATCTCGGTCGCTTAGCTTAGAAGGACTATCAGAACGATGTTTAGCTACAGGGGAACTTCTTAATTTATAATTACAACACACTTTTTAAATTAAGATGAGTTATTTGTACCTACAGTATCTTTCATTCCATATTTCAGCAAGATTTCCTTTAGCGCCGTTTCGTTTCAATTTGTTATGTGGGAACCTCCTTTTCTGATTTTGTTCACAAACTTCTTCTGATTATAGTACTCTAGTATTAATATAAGAATGGATATATGTATACCTAATCTATATTTTCGTACTCCATCTGCTTATATTGAATAGGTTTACATTGGTATGATCAACAATCACAACTAGCTTTTGTATTTCTCCAATACTTGCAACTTGTACTTTTTTAATGTTGGTGTTTTGGGCTTTGCAAGGGTTCCTATAATATTGTGTATTATCACAAGTATTTAAATATAAACAAATTCATATATAATTAACTTTTCATTATTATTAATAATCTTAATATAAAAAAACGGAAAGATATATTTTAAATTAGTACATTATTTTATATGTTTTCTGATTAAAAATTAAACTTCAAAGTCTAATTGGTAGACAATTTAGTTAACAATGCCCAATAACAAAAAGAAATATGTATCAGTTAATCTGTAATAACTGTCAAAATATCGAATCCAATTTTTGAAAATAACAAAACTACAAAATTAATAAATTAAATAAATTAAAAAAACGAGCAATAAAAAATTACTTTTAAAACGACGGCCATTCCGACCACGACCCCGATTTTTAAATCAACGAAGAACACGACAAGGCATAGAACCCACCGCCACCGACAATCCCCCGCTTAGCTGATTGTTGAGGTGAAAAATGTCAACGTTCTTAAACAATTTCTTCCCTGCAGGTAAGTGGCATCAGTACTTTTGATAATGTAGCAATGAAGGAAAATATAACCTAATGGTTTTGCGGTTTTTATTTTAATAAAATGCAGTTAAAAATGTGGCACATAGTATGTTAACATTAAGGCTTTTGTATATGTATATATAATTATACATCCATTTATCATTCTTTCATGATATTTAGGCTCAATAGAAAATCGTTGCACATATCCGCCAGAACTGTAAATTAAATGATTGTTGAATTCAGTAAATTAGGAGATATAATTGTGGTTTTTAACGAAGATGGTGCAAACAGAATATACATATAACTACATTGTATATATTTCACCCACCTACTCTTTTCCTGCAGCAAACACAATATGGCAAATACACAATATTTCGATTTATAATCGAAGTTCGTTTGTTTGCCGAGTATAGCTTTATATTTGTAAAGGCGGTTTAGAAAGCGTTTTCTCTTCTTTTCAATAATAGCATTGGGTTATACAGTGTGCGACAAAACTAAAACATCGGTACATATTTGAACGAAATGTAGGCATTAAATGATTTGTCTTTATTTTTATTATTATTATGGCATTCATTGTTATTTTTAAACTAGTAAAAATTAAACAAATTAACTTAGAAAAAAATTAAAAAAATTCAAATATTAAAAGTTGTGATTTCATTTTTTGCCTAACGTTTTTTAATTATCAGTAAATGTTGATATGAGAAATTGTAAATCGAAAAAAATTAAAAAGTAAGGGCGCTTTATTCATACAAGTAAAAAAAAAACATGGAAGAGCATTTCCGGCGACACAATAAATAAATTTATTATGTCCAAGCTTCGCCGATGTGAAGCTGGATTGAAAAATAAGGGTTACGCAACCAAACATTAAAAGACAATTTTTCATACATAAATTCATCACCAGAATTTTGAAGTTTTTCATTTAATTTATTTTAGTAAGTCAATTATTTAAATCTTAAATATTTAAAAATACAATGAATGTGCTAATAATAAAATTAAAAAAAGAAAATAATACTTTTAATGCCTATTTTATGATTTTATTCAATTTAATACCGACAAGGTAAAAATTCGTGTTTGAGTTTTGTCTCACACTGTATGTTGTATACTATGCACGTTATGTGCATATATTTTTACAATATTTTGCCGTTCGGTGGTTATTTGGCCCAATGTTTGCCAATATCATGTAAAAAATAATGTGTACTGGTAAGCCATTTTTTCGTCAGTGAGCCTAAAAGCTGTCGTATCAATTGTTTAGTTAATGTAGGCGTTAACGAACGTAGTTACACATAAATATATTACAGTTACAAAAACTATACATATCTGAGTTTAAATACAAAAAGAGTTGACTCGTTAACATTAGCTTACATTTTTAAGAAACTTGTTTGTTTATTTTTTTTTAACTGCAACAAGTAAGCTCTGTTGCTGCCCAAGCAAGGTTTGATTCAGCTGTTTCTGCTCAAACATTCACATGTTTATATGTACATATGTGTTATACCCGAATGTGCATATTACAAATTATTTGAATGTCAAATTCAGTGGGTGTAATTTTTACAAACTCACTTAATTTTAATTAATAAAGATAGTATGAAATATCAAGTTATGCAATAATAATTTATTTATTGTAAACGATATTATATCAAAATAGCTTTTTTTTATTTTACTTTACAATTGTCGATCTATGTATGTAAGTTTAGGGTCGTTGCTTTGGTAAAACGCCGATCCTGTTCTCCAATACTTTGTGCTAAATTGATTATTAGTATGCGAATAACGGTATCTTTTTTTTGTTCATATTTCTTTTTATGAATATGAGGTCTCCAACACACGTGGTTGCCCCGCAGGCCCAACCATAACACACTCTATAACACTTCCTCACATACAATTGTTTATTGGGAATCTGCCATATCATACCTTGCGTCAGAGCCAAATGTTTTATTTATGCAACTGTAGACATAATATTTACTGATTTAGCTACAGTACGCTGACTTAATTCTTTGCCATTGACTAGTTCAAAAAGTTGCAATTCTATCGAACTAATTCAATAAAATGTAGCACGAAATGATACTTTGTAATGCAATTTTATAAACTTTGCATTTACATACTACTCCATAACAATGAATAAGAACCACGTTACGTTAAGTTTTTTGTAATGACGTATTTTAAGTTGTGCTATCTTACATTTTCACAAACAGTGGACTTAGCACGTTTGAACACCAAGCTTTTGAAATGCTTCTGGAGTGTTCTCGCAAATAAGCGCATATTTAGAATATTTAAGTTACGAGAAATAATGAAAAGAGCTTAAAAAATCGGAAACAGATGTTGGGCAGGTGGAAGCAACCAATTCGATTTCACTCTCTACGAACAAAAAATTAAAAACTCTGATTATACTTATGCTTCTTATGATATCTGCAAAAAAAAATTTTTTTGTTAATGGGGTATGAGACATATATAGTACATATCTAAATAGTATCTAGGAATAAAGGACTATCAAATTTTGCTTACATCCGAGCCTTTATCTATGTATAACACTATTGCAAAAACATCATGTGCCGCATGATACATAGAAGTAATCACTTTTTATTGTGTATGACTTTCAGATTTTAGGATGTATTTTTATTTTTTTCTTTCAAATCACATTTAATAAATAAACAATAAATAAAAATTTAAAAAGAAGCGAAAACAGATGAAATGATAAATTTTAATTATCCAATATTTCAGACACAGCTGCAATGGATCCGATTTTTTATCCTCCTTCGAACGGAATTCCCTCAGAAAGTAAACTTGCGACGTATATGGTAAATAATTATATAAATTTGAACCAACTAATTTTGCTATTTGTGTAATATAATACAATGCAAGAAATGCAAGGGGTGGAACAATCTTAGGATCTGATCTGGCTTTTAGGCCATTATTTTTTCTCGAACACTGTCATAAATATGTTGGAAGGTGAACAATCAGTCTTATACAATTTCCACTGATTTTTTGTTATAAACTCACAGCTACTTTATTGTTTCATCTTTATATGTATGTACTGGTTAAGAAAACATGTTATAAGAATGTAGGTTATATGGTTTTTACTATTTTTTGTTCCATTTGGTCGAAATGTGTGCTTTGTTTTTGCGAAATCAGGTTGGCACATGCCATTTGATCTGGTCTTCAGAGCTGGAATATGTATTGATACCAAATTTGTTATTGCTTAAGAGCTTTATTTTATTTAATGTGGCTAAAGGAAAATCGATTCAATTATAGAAAGTTGTACATCAATTTAAGACAAAACCTTATTCTCCCGGCATATATCTTATAGAAAAGGTTTGGAAATGGTTGGATCTAGTGTGTTCGGCTAAAGGAAATTAGTTGCAAGAAAAAGGATTGATAATCAATTTCCTTATATTATATTGGAAAATTGTACGAATCTCTAGTCAATCGGAACATTGAGATCATTCGCAACAAGGCAGAAACGTCTTATTATTAAAATAATATACAAACGCTTAAATTGGTTATTACATTGTACATTTAAAAATATGTTCTTGGCTAAAAATGTTCAACAACACATAATATGCGGTGTTTGCTAACGTGATGACCTAATTTAAATTGATAATTTTTTTGTGTATTCAAAAAAAAAAAAAAAAAGATATTAGAAAAAAAGATAAAACACTAATTGTTTGTTGTTTTTCTTTAGAAAATAATTTTAGAATTGTTACTTCTTTAGTTTTGATAGAAAACAGCCAACACTATTTAAACCTGAAGTGTGCTAACCTGACTGTATGCAGATACCAATATAAAAATAACTTGTCAAGTTTTCTCTGGGGTAAACTCCTAAACTACTGTACTAATTTTAGTAAAATTTATCACAACGTGTTCACCGCGTTTAATCTATTTTAAAGATAAGATAGTTTATATCTCAATTATGTTTAAAACCAAAACAAATCATAAATAAACATAAGGAAGGGCTAAGTTCGGGTATAACTGAACATTTCATACTCTTGTTTCTTGCAAGGATTTAAGCTGGGGTAATGGTTTCAGCTATATGAGGTCTATTTGTTTCCATTTATACAATTTATGGTCATAAGGTGGCCTACTACAAAGGCATTATTCTTGAAAAGTTGTATCCCGTTATATTAATTGCATCCTTCACAGGAAAGTGAAAGAATCAGATGGATTTAAAATTGTGTTATATGAGAAGTAAGCGTGTTTTTAGTTCGATTACACTCATATTCACACTGTCTCATAGGAATGTCGTATATCACCCAAAAGTAGCTGTGCCACGCCCATCGTCCAATTTTGGTCCTAGTTCCATTAAAGCCCTGTCATACCTTCTTGGTGGTAAAATTTAATGTCCCTGGCGTATTTAGTTATCGATTTATTAAGCTTTTAGTAATTTCTAACGGTATCGTTATATGAAGAGTGAGTGGGGTTATCATCCGATTTCATCCATTTTCACATTGTCGGTAGGAGTTTGTATAATATTTGCGCTACGAGAATTTGCTTGTTGTATCTTAAGTGGTTTAAGAGATATATACATACATTAAACTTATTAGAGGGCGGGCCCTCCCCCACTTTTAAAAAACTTTTTACACACAGATACGCCTCGCCACTGTGATCCTCTATGCCAAATTACAGTTCTATATCATAACTAAGTGCTTACGTTTTCTAGGTTTTCGGTTAATGGTATTTTTTTAGTGTCAAGTTATGTTCAAATTCAAAAAAAAAATAATAATAATTACTAACAATAACAATGATTATTATAATTCAGAGTAAAACGACATATAGAAAATTTATTATTTACTGCATTGACAAACAATTGTGTCAGTCATTATGAAAATTAAAACTCAATCACTATCATTTGGATTCTTATACCGACAATAATGTTTTCGCCTTTATTCATAAATAATATTTTGAATAGTTTATAAAAGTATTTCAAAGCCACAGCAACGTGTGGCCGGCTATTCTAGTATACAAACACATGTATTTTCCATTCATTTTATTAAGCACACTTCTGTGTATTTTATAAGTTTATAACTTGCTTACCAGGTTACCCCGCAGTCTCCCGAATTCATTCCAAATCGCATAAATTCGTCCCCAAATTTCTATACACCTTATCATACTCCAATGCTGAGCAACGGTCTTGGCAGTGCCGGTGTCAATGTTGTTGGCGGCGTTGGCCCATCTGTAGCGAAATCGGTGAATAGTACTCCTTCGTCTCTGCTTGGTCTGCAGAAGGCAGCTGCTGCCGCCGTTGCACAACAAAAACAACTACAACAGCAACATCACCATAAACTTCAACAGCAATCGCAGCAGCCGACCCAACCGTCACACGCCTTAGTAAACGGAGTCATTTCGACAACTCAGCCACCGACTGGGACACAATCCTATGTGAACATGTCGACACCTATGAAAGTGCGCGGTAATATGCTGCATAACGAATCGCCTACAAATCTTGTAAGTGGCGGAAGTGAAAAATCTCCAACGCGAATCACACCCCACGCCTCGCCCATACCAACAACGTTACCGGCGAACGTACATCAGGTTCGAGAATGATTGAGTCATTGATTTATTATATAACCTTCGATCTAAAAATATATTTAATGCAGGAGAATGTAGGTGGAACCATCTATTTTTATCCAACTGCCAACCATACGACCGCCGCCAACAACAGTGCAGTGGTGAATAATGTTGTTGATCCCGTTAGTGCGCATCACGCTCCACCTTCGGTGGTGGCACCAATACCAGCAGTACAACCGCCACTGCTATATACCGGCCATCATGTGTATCCAGGACCAGCTTCCAATTTAATTGCATTGCAGCCTAAAACACATTTGGAATCTGCCTTCTTCCTACCTGATGAGATGCGATCAGAAATTCTTGCCCGCAACGAGATCTCAAATTTAATGCTGGACCCAGCCGACGTGGCACAAAATGCCCTTCCACCGGAAGTAGACAATTATCACTCATTGTACCCCCTGGAACCAGTTCAGGCACTGCACGGAAAAATCACTATTCTTTCATCCACCTATAAGGCAACACATAGCACTACTGGCATTAAATATTGCTTACGGAGATTACATGGTATGTGTAACGGCCTAAACAAAAGAGATTCTTAGCTATATTTGTTTCGTGGACTGTACGTCCCCATATCGTAAATAGTATTAAACATAGATAAAAAAAAGGTCGTCCTTTGATACAAATTTTACAAGAGAATAAAATTTTATGAAAAATAACATAAACTTGCATTAAAATGTTTAAGGTTTTCGCCTCCAATCAACAAAATGTATGGCTGTAGTAGAGATGTGGAAGAAATTGCAACATTCGAATGTGGTACAACTGCGTGAGATATTCACGACAAAAGCATTTGGTGATAATTGTATGTAAACTTATTGCCTATAAGACTTTACTCCATATATAAATATGTGTATATATATTTATATGTTTTTTTTTCGTTTATAGCGTTAGTATTAGTTTATGATTATCATCCCGGTTCACAAACCTTGCTTGCAAAGTACTTTACGCCTACACAGGAGCCCAATGGTTACCCCGATCCATTCCAAGGCGATGCGCGCCCATTCAGGTACGAAATAAGTTGATTTTTTTATAAAATAAAATTGTTCAATCTAACTGAATTTTAATTTGAGTATCATTTCTTTTTAAAAAAGTAATGTTATATTTAACGTGCTTACATAGTATAGTATATATGTATCTTTTTTCTCTTGAAGCCACAAAAGTAACTTACAACGTACTAACAATGGCCCGTTATTGCCGGAAGCGAGTATTTGGTCAATTATCATGCAACTGACAGCCGGTTTACGTGCAATCCATCAGGCAGGACTCGCCTGCAAGTGAGTCGAAGATCAGAAGCTATTCAATTATGTTTGTTTTTAATTAGAAATTAAAATTCAAAATCGAAAGGGTCTTGGATCCAACAAAAGTACTAGTAACTGGTAAACGGATGCGTTTGAGTTTTTGTGGTACAAGTGACATAGCACAATTCGACCCGAATGCAGCTAATCCTCTGGCAGTGGCTAGCATGCATCAGCAAGTATATATCTATATATTCTATTTAGTACACTACCGGCAAATGAAGCTATAATTGCAAATTCCTTTGCAGGATGATTTGACTGCCTTGGGTCGGCTGGTATTAGCCTTAGCATGTCGATGCTTACAATCAGTTCAGCGAGAGAATGTTCAAAACAGCATTGAGATGGTATCACGTCACTATTCTACAGATTTGCGTAACTTTATTGTGTAGGTTTTTGTGTAAAGAAATTGTTGTTACGTTTCCTCACTAGACTCTTGTTATAGCTATCTATTTTCAACAACGCAACGACGCTCTGTAACTGATCTTATGCCAATGATTGGGGCACGTTTCTATACACAAATGGATGCATTACAAAGCCTGTGTGACATGCAAGAAGACGAGTTGGCTAAAGAAATGGAGAATGGTCGACTCTATAGAATATTGGTGAAATTAAACTGCATAAATGAAAGACCTGAGTATGCACTTAATTCTTTATATAATATACCCGTGCTGCTTATATGTTAGTAAATAATGTTGATATAAATAATTGACATGTTATTTTCTATTTCAGTTTTAATATGGATTGTACTTGGTCAGAGACTGGTGATAGATATATGCTGAAGTTGTTTCGTGATTATTTGTTTCATTCCGTCACAGAAGATGGTCGTCCATGGCTGGATCACGCACATATCGTAAACTGCTTAAATAAATTGGATGCCGGCGCATTAGAACGAGTACTTCTTTAATATAATCCTCAATATAAATAACTAATACGATGTAGATGTGAAGATTCAGTTATTAATTATTACCTCATTTCTTTTTTAGGTTCAACTAATGTCGCGTGACGAACAGTCCGTTTTGATTGTTACTTATGCTGAACTCAAAAATTGTCTTGAAAATGCATTTTCCGAATTAGTGATGAATGCTCCGACATAATGCTTTCCAAACACTGACAGAGTCTCCACCATCAGTCCCGCCACATTTGGCATCTCCATTACTACAATTGGCACTAAAAGCAAATATAATCACAGTAACAGTCGCATTATTTGGTAGCATTAGAAATTATTGTAACTGAACAGAACTGTTAGTGTAAAGACCACCGCCTATCTTGAGGGGGATAAAATGCGCGAGAATATTTGTAAAATAGAAGTCCAGCCTTATATCTACAAATCATCAAATCCATCGAAACATTAATAATGTATTCCCCCTCTCTTTTTTCGAACTGCATATCTATTTTTCCCTGCGACATATAATTATTAAGCTAAAAAGATTTTAAAGTGGAAACCGAAAAAAATATAAATCGAAACTAAAAATTAAACAAAGTACTTTTTAAAAGTCTTGATTGATCAGAAGAAAAACAAAAACAAAGGCGAAAGCTAGAGTAAAAGTAAAAAAGGAAAAAAACAAGTAATTTTGCTTGTGATGTTAACCAAGTGTTTGGCGCTGACTATTGCATACTAATAAGATGTTTTGTTGTTGTTGTACAAAAAGAGTGACGGGAGTAAATAATCTATTTTTACAGAAGTGAGAAGTGAGAAATGAAAGAACGAAAATTGTGTTAAAATTTTAAACAACAAGCAAATACGAAATCTGAAAGAAGATTAACGTTGAAGAAATCCTACTAGACGCAGCTTATGCGTCTGGTTTTTCGAAGCGATCTTTTTACACTCCTTTGACTGGGAATTATATGGAGACTTAATATAGTAATTTATTGTTTTTTTTATTTCAGTTTACATTAATCTAATATTTTTGTAGTATTTCGATCTACGCTGTAAAGGCTTTTTTCTAAATGCAGTGTTATGTTAAAAACTCCTTATGCAAGGATAAATAGGTGAATTTCACAATTTTTATATTGATATTTTCATTAAGATCAAATACTTATGTGTTGCGTGCAGTTTCTTCCTATTTAGTTTAAAATTGTATCGTTTATACCTCAGTGATAAAAATATATAAAAAAATATACAAATTATCAGAATTGTAGACCTTCCTGTTCAGACACGCTTGATAAGACCAATGCAACATCAAAAAGCCCAACTTATTTCTTCTAAAAGAAAATTAAGTAATCTTAAATTATTGTAAGACTTATATTTAAAAATAAAACATAAAAATTCAAACAAAAAAACTTATTATTTGCGGTAAATTTCTTCTACAAATAGTTACGATTTGATTGCTTACTTGCAATGCCCAGCAAATATAGAATATAGAAAGAATATTGACAATTTGTACGTTTTTAGTACTTTTTATTGGAAAAATATTTCATTGTGCAGTATTGTTTACATAAATGGCGTTAAAAAATTACACAAATTTTTCTTACATTCTAGAATAAAAGAATAGAGCGTTGTAAATTGTGCTCAAATATTTTAAATTTCCTTTTGGACGGAATGATTTTGAGAAGTCTATATTTTATGATTACACAATAAACTTACTGTATTCGAATTTAAAGTTGATTACTCAAGGCACTTATTTATAAAAGGATTTTGTGTCATATAATGTTTTACATATACAAAGTTTGTACTATGTCTCAACGTGGGTGTCGTCGTAATATTTATGTTTACATTTTTAGAATTATTCGTATTTTATGGAACGTGGATTCGAAATAAAAATTGTAAATTGTAATTTTAATTAATGCATTTGTAAATTTAGTTCAGGCATAACTGATCTCGTGCTCATAACTTTTTTCATCCCATTCATGATTATCGGGAAGTGCGTGATGGCGTAAACCACAAAGACGTGGCCCAAATCGTAATATTAATATAATGACACCCACAATAAAAAGAGCAAGGGCAGCTACAGCTGGAAAAAACAAAATAAATGCCATCTTTCTAGTGTTGTCTGATTTAGATATCGCTTTCACGCTTCTGCAGTTCAACGTATTCTTCACGTTGTCGTTGTTGATGTAATGTACGGCCTTGCGGACGTTGTGGTCTTTGTTGTTGCAATTGATGAGAAGGTGGTTCAATTTGTATTTGCTGTTGCACGGGTACTTCCGGCGCTTCAATGTCTTCGCGGAAGATATGCGTTTTCGGCTATAAAAATAGAGAAATGCATAATATTATACTTTCCAATAAAACATTATAGTTTGACTAAATTATTTCAAATATTCGATAAAAATATTGCATGACAGCTGACATACACGTCCCTCACATGTATTTGAATTATAATAATACATTTTTACTAAAATTCTGTTTTCATAAAACTGGACTTAAACCATCAATATTTGCAAGGCAAAAGATATTTCTAATTGAATGATGAAATTAATTCAATTAACTAATTTTGAAGAGAAAGAACGCGTTTAATTTGTAAGGACGGCGTCGAAAAATTTGTCCATCACATTTCTTTTCCATACTGTGCTATTAGAATTTCATAAAAAAAGAAATTATATCGTAGTAGCTCTGAAGAAATGCCTGGAAATATAAAGCGTCTGTTCAATAAAAAAATTATTTAATACTAAAATGGCAAGCGATGTAGAAGTGCCCGAAAGCATTATTAAAAATTTTCAAAAGCAACCGTAGCGGTCTTCTAAGAAAATAGCAAAAGGAGGTAGTGACTAACCGTAAAATAATTTCTCGTCTTATTATACGCTTTACGGAAGATGTGGGCATTGATAGGAAGAAATATTCTGGTAAAAAGAAGAAACCGAATTAAGTTGTAACGATTCGCAAGAAAACCCCAAGCATTTCGAGTAGGAAATTGGCGAGGAAGGCTGACTGACTAGATTCTTTCGTACGCAGTATGTGGCACAATGGATGACAAGTCTTATGTTTTTACGGACTTCTCTCAGCTACTTGGACAAGGTTTTTACACAGTCGATTCTCGAGGATGCGTTGCGGTTTTAATAAAAAGGGAGATGAAGACAACAAAAAAGTGACTAAAAACTTCAAGTCTTTAAAAGGAAGTTGTCTTCAGCATCTAGGAGAGTATTGGACACTACCATAAAAGCATTAACGGATGAGGTTTCGGAAAAACTAAAACTTTTTATTAATTAAACATGATTCTTGATAAGTTCCTCTATTTTTCAAATCCAAAATAAAAATTTCAAATTAAATATTTTAGTTTATAAAAATCGAACTACTGATTTAAACGATTATTTTTGTAACGAACAATTTTATTTGACACAGTTCTTATTTGTAAAGTTGCTAAGATGTCCTTAAATAAATTTGATGATCTGCTAGGCATTTTTAACCAAAAAATCTTAATTCAGAATTGAGAATAATCTCAATGGGTTTACTTATTGATATATTTACCAGAGTATGAGGAATTAAATGAGATTTTGCCGAGAACTTGTTACTTTGCTATAAACGAATCAACAAGAAAATGTCCAGAGTTTCAACCACATCATGTAACCACCCCTATCAACACATTTAGGTGACTCACGTGTCATAACGCATCGTAAAATCATTAAACCATAAATTAGTACACAAGTTTTAAAAAAAATTGTTGGATTGCATACAAAAATGAATTTACGTTATATCTTATAACTTTATGAGACTAATTGAGAATTGTAATTGCATACACTCATTTTTGTATGTAATAAAACAATTTCTTTAAACAAGTGTAAAAATTTATGAATTTATGATGCGCTATGGCAAGTTGTGAGTAGCCTAATTATAGGATTTATACTTTTATACTCTAAAAGCAATAAGTCAAAACAATTGTAGTGTTCTATTCAGTTCAAAGACTTACGTAGAATCGTTCAAAATATGAGGCGTCTTTTAGTTCTGTAAAGTCCAAGGGTGGCTGCAAATGTGGCGTAGCTGACCAAATGGAAACCAACCATCGGTTACCTGTTAATCCGATTATATTAATATTTTAATATTACTTTTATAACTCAAATTTAACCTGTGTGCCTATCCTGCCAATATTTACGATGTTTTGAGCAACACCCTAATATTATATTTAAAATGATAATGGAACCAAGTACGACAGTACAGACAGCGATCGTCACATAAAAAGGGGAGAAATTTCCATAGATATGTCCAGTAAAATATGGATTCTTTTCATAAGCCGTACGTTCTTCAATTGTTGACATAGTTACTTTACCTCAATCTTCACACGACTGCTCTGGATAGAAGGAAAGCTAACGCTACTAAGTGCAAAATTATCTGAAAGTGTAGTCCAAGGTTTCATATAATTTGCTTATTGGATTTAAATTTACTTCTAACAAATATAATCAAAATCAAGTCACCGATTGTTGGTTAATTTATTGTCACGTATGTACATATGTACATATATACAAATAAGTTGTCTTGGAATTGTGTTGGAAAATATTAAGCGGAATTTTTTCGAAGAGTATTCTTCAACAACTACGTTATAACCATTTACGAAACGTTTTATTGATAATATGTAATATCATATATTAAAAAACACTTTTAATGTAAAAACGTTAACTCACACTATCCAATTAGAAATGAAAACAACGCCCTAATCGTACTCTCAGTGAAAATAAAAATATATCGATATAAAATCGAAAATGAATAGTATATTAGGGATGGTAGGTTTTCGATATGAACAAAACAAGTTGAAAAGTTTTATTCAAAGGAATGAAAAATTTATTATATAATTAGGCTGTGTGCCAAACGGCAGAAAAATACAAATTTTGAAAGAAGAAATTGACTATGAATTTGTAATTATGTATGCATTAATCGCCACGATTTGTCGTTATAGTCCATATAAATTACTTTCTGTTATTGAATTAAGATTAAGAAATTCAGTCTTGCATCACCTGGGTTGCGTGATCACCATGTAAAACTACTACTGGGAAAGAACAACCTGAAGGTGTTCAAACAAATAAGAAATTTCCCTGGATAAATTCAGTCATTGCAGGCTCAATAGACACCTATATAATATGGGCTAGTCTTAATCTGTGTAGATTCTGTGAAAAGGAGACAGAAACTTCGAAGTTCTAGAGTGCGTCCCAATCTGTAGACGCAGACACGAAGTCCTGGTATCCCCGTATACTTGCTGGGAATGCATTGACATTCTAGAACCTAGAAGTGAGTCTTTGTGATAAAGGGACGAAATTCTAAGGTCCTGGAGAAATTAAGTTATAATGTAATAAGAAGCACCCAAATCTTGCGCATCTTCGTTCTGGATATTGTAACAGATTAAACTCCTACCTCTCCAGAATAGACCCCAACATATCTAATATATGTCCCTTGTGCAATGAGTCTCCGCATGGCACTGGCCTCCTCTTTACATACATTTTTATTCCCACAACCGTTCTTTACTACTCGTGATGGCTATGTATGTATGTACGTCCATATGTAGACCCTCGAAACTTTCATTCATTATTTTTACAAAATTTCAATGTAAATATGTACATACATAGATATATACTAGCAAGTAAATGTAAGTACGTAGATACATATTGGGCGCATGCCCACTATATTGTTTATATTTATAATTGAGAATTCTCCAAATTTACTAAAAGTGAAAAAAAGCCGCCTATGACCCACATATGCAAATATTTCCGTGAATACGTACATGTATGTACATATGTATGTAACCATCTGTATCATATTGGGAAACAAGCACTTGTTGCGTTTAGCCGGCATAAACCATATGATAAGCAATTGTAAACAATAATTAAGCGCAGGCGCAGATTTTAGCTGGAGCATGCGCTTTGCTCCATTAGAAAGGTTACACCGGATGAGCTCCTGTCGAACTCTATTTTTCCTTTTGTAACACATAGCTTTAAATTGATGAACTCACTAATCTCGCAAATATTCGTAAATTTTGTGGAAAACGGTGTAGACACAAATTTTCTTAGAAAAAATGTGTTATAAAATTATTTAAATATATCGCATTAATAGAAATAGGGCGTTAATATAATAATTGTTACTGTGGCTAAAAAATTTATCTAAATATTAAAAATGATTCGAAACTTCCCCACAGCAATAACCAACTATTATTGTAATATTCAATAACAGAGTGACGGATTCCTACGAAAAAAAATCGTTTACTTGGCAATTTTTTTAAATACAGCTCAAAGCACAAAATTAACTAATTAATTTAAAACGAAAAATGGCGTGCGAAACTGGAATTAATTATATATTAATATGCTTTTTTGTGTTATACCCTAACGGTGCTAATTTTGCTCCAGGAGAAAAAATCAATTACAATCTGTGAGTGCATTTTATCCGTTCAATTTTCGTTTCGAACTCGTCTTTAATAACATAATTTTAATTTCAACACAGTGCAAATTCCTGGGCTGACAAATTAGGCATGGAATTGTTTCATTTGGGTGACTTTATCACGAGAAGAAAAGAAGTTCAAGAGGTAAACAGATGTTACAACTAAGATTATGACCATTAAATTATTGATTTTACAAATAAAGTTTGCTACAAGAAAGTGGGTTAATTGCTCATTGACGATGCTATTTGTAATTTATGGAGATTGTGTGCTCTGTAGATTGCTTATCATAGTAAGATTTAAGAACATTTCCTTATTTCTTCCATTTTCAAAAAAGTTTCATTTTAGATGTTCCTCCCTTTAAATCAAATAAAATATTTTTTTTATGAATATGAATGTTTGTAAGAAACTACATTTATCAGTAAATTTTTTGAGAAAGTCTTTGGTTTGTGGTTCGAACCGGTCGACAAACCGAGATTTTAGATGGGTTCAATGGTTCGGAAATTAAAAGCAAAAAAAAGTAATTTTAATTGAAAAATATCATATCTGGAATAACAAATTGTACAAATAACAAGCTTTTGGTATTTTCAAGAAAATATGTGAGGATCATACAGTTGTGAAAACGTTTGTAAAATGATAGCAATAAGTTACACGAACATGCAAACATTAGGGGTATTCTCTTGCTCTTGCAAGAACGCTGATTGCACAGGCTGCAACGAAATATGCAAGGTATAATAGTACCCATGCGAATTTGCGCTCTATGAATGGCTGACTCGGTCAAGAACATTACAAACGACTACTGCAGAATAAGTACCTTCTGCATATGGCTGTAACAATAGATTGTTACAAATCTTTATAATTCAAATAAAATTATAATGATTTGTTACAGTTTCTTTTGTTAAGAATGAATGCAGTAAGGTGCAGCCAATTCAGCAATAGTCATTTACAATATTTTGACTCGACATGCAGGCCGATATACATGGTTTAGTCTGACATAGATTACCTTGCAAATGGGTGCTCTCGTGTCGCTTGTATATTGTGCCGGTGCACTAAGGATTTATATGCAATTCTTGCACATGCAAGGGTTTGCAAGAGCAAGAGAATCCCCCTATTATGTTCATTTGTAGAGCTATTTAATATTATATTTTTAGACTTACGTAAATACATATATAAAATATTATTGTTTTTACATATTGTAATTTATGAATTATGCATTTTCATGAAAAGAGCTTTAAAGAAGCACAAGTCGTATCGCGATCAGGAGCCAAAATCGTGGAAAATATGGCACACGATATAAAAATGATGATGGATTTAAAAATAAGTGCAGTGCGGGTAAGAAAGAATTTTAACTATAATATGTGTACATGCATATACTGTAATTAACTCAATATACACACGCATATACCTAGTATGTATGAATGAATATGAGTTTATCAAATCTAATACAATGTTATTATTCAAGCGCATAATGGATACAGCGGAAAACACTGCGTTGTCGCATCAGAACGAAAAGGAGGATCTGTATTTTTCCTATTATAATGCTAAAGATATGAGAGAGCCCGACGATCCAATACCAACACCTGCGCCTCGTGAGCTGGACGATATGGGCGAGCCACACATTTTTGTACCACCCAAAGAGATTGTTCTAACACCGAAAGCTGAATTTTTCAATATGCCAGTTAATCTGAGCGTCAGTTCAGTGCATGTGCCCTTAAACGTTTTCGATCGAGGTTTGATTTCCCTTACCATAATTGGTTTTTCATATTATTTTAACATTTTATGTGCATTAACTCATGAGCCACGATACATTTTTCTGAATCATTCAAGCTTTTTCGAATACAAAACTTATTGTAGTGTATTGCTAAAAGTATACTTGCGATCGTAAACGAAAACAATTTCGTCAGGATATCTTGCGCAGACACATTTCGCGCTCATGCTGTACCTTAACGCCTCTATATGTTTATGTGAAAGCTTTAAAAGCTTTCAAATGCGCCAAAGTGACTGCGCAAATGATTCTGACCAAAGTTAAAAGCGAGTCTGTAGTCTACACACAAATGCATTAAGAGACGACTTAACGCTTGAACGTTTACTGTAACCGCTATTGTATTGACAGAAAGAAATATCACAGATTTGCATATAGTACTTATGTTTCACCTGCGTTTCTACATAAGTAATAAGATAAATTATTTGTAGCAGTAGTGAACTATTATGAAAATGGAATCGTCAATATATCACTGATATGCTGAGATTTACAATTTCAGGAAAGTTAATTCATAATTAGTAATGAATAACTGCTAAAGGTGAATTCAGAATCATGCTACCGACCTATAGCTAACAACAAATTCGCTCATTCAATTTGAGTATGTATTCCTTCTTACATATCAATAATTGTAGTTATTGTCCAATAGATCACTGTAATGTTTAAAGACAAAAACAATGTAGAAGACAGCAACACCAGGACACGACGCTAATATCATTTACAACAATTTCATCATCTGTTATGTTCTATTTTTTTTTTTAAATTATGAAACACGAAAGTAAAACTAAACAAAATCTAAACTTCTCTTCCCATAAAAATAATAAATTGCAACACACGTTTTTGCATCACATTCATCAACAATTACATATCATACACTTGTCACAAAAAATGCAAATCTGGAAATTGAATTAGCCAAGGAAGTCATCAAGTCCATTCAATGGTCGGAGAATTTAGATCAAATATTTCGTGATAATTACAAAAACGATCCAACATTGTCGTGGCAATTTTATGGCAGCTCGACTGGTTTCATGCGCCAATTCCCGGCAGCCAAGTGGAAAGCTAAACCAGTCGATTTGTATGATTGCCGACTGCGTTCATGGTATATGGAGGCAGCGACAAGCCCCAAGGATATCATCATTCTATTGGACAGCTCGGGCTCTATGAAAGGACAGAGGCTAGATATCGCAAAGAAGGTTGTGAATACAATACTTGATACGTTGGGTACCAATGACTTTGTGAACATCTTCACCTTTGGGAAAACAGTAGAGCCAGCCGTCAAATGTTTTGAGGAGACACTAGTTCAAGTATTGATTTTTATTCTTATTAATTGTTATGTATTTTTACAAATCGCATATATTTTTTCATAATTTATCAAATGTTATATGTGTAGGTTTTATTATAAAATATTTGAAGTCAAAAAATAGCAGAATATAAATTGCTAGAACTACTTACATATTTTCTGTTTCAATAGACTGAATCTGTATAAACCAAAAACAAAATCGATACCGTCTATTCGGTTGACTTTAACAATAAACATGATAGCGGAAATAAATTAACAAAATACCAATAAATGGTAAAAGTTGTTTCACACCTGCAACGCGATGATTAAGTATTATGCACTTTTTATTGTACGATTTTAATTATGTACTGTCTTACCATTTGTCTGTCTGTAGTTAGTAGATCTGACGGAAACTCGATTTTAATTGTAAAGTCCAGTCTAGTTAAGACTACTACTCTATTAAAGCTCGAAGATGCTTTCACTTGTTTTCAATTTCAATTTGCAGACAAATTTCATTTAGAAGATATTTTTCAAATTTAAAATCTTATAAAATATTATTTCAAGAAAAGTAGAAAATTTCGACAAAGCTGAAGAATACGATTTTTCTTTTTGTGTTTCGCATTAAATTTTCTGCTATTGATTTCCTACAAATATTTTTTTTTTTATTTACACACCTCACCTCTCACATCTACACTCCACCCACACTAAATTTTCATTCCTTCACTCATCATCAGGCGAATCTTGGCAATATTCGGGAGCTCATGGAAGGTGTTGACTCTATAACAATTGGCAACATTGCCAATTTCACCGCTGCATTGACGAAAGCTTTTGAAGTTTTGGAACTGTTTCGTACAGAACAACGCGGCGCGCAATGCAATCAAGCCATTATGATTGTCAGTGATGGCGCACCTTTTGCCTATGAAGAAGTTTTCGAGCAATATAATTGGCGCGACCTACCATTTAAGCCGGTACGCGTTTTCACTTATCTAATTGGCAAAGAAGTTGCAGATGTCAAGGACATTAAGTGGATGGCTTGTGAAAATCAAGGTTATTACGTACATCTAAGTGATATGGCCGAAGTCCGCGAGATGGTACTTAATTACATACCAGTGATGGCCCGGCCTCTGGTACTAGGTAAACATGATCATCCTGTTGTGTGGACACAAGTATACGCCGATGTTATTGTAAGTCTGGGTTAAAAGTCATAAAAATAATAGATTTAATATGGGCTTACTACATAAATGTTACGATGATTTAAGGATCCGAAAATATCAGATTGGATGTGGGAGGTGAAGCAATGCGACGATCAACGCGAAGATGTTTTAGAGTTTCGTCGGGAAGGCTACCGCATGCTGGAGCCAAATGAAGTGCACAAACGCATCTATCTTCGCAACAAAGCGGTATTTCAAGAAACACACATTTATTACTCTTTGAACACTTGTTCTTCTACTTGTTCCATAATAATTTACAACTATTTTTTTTTAATTTATATATGAACATCGAAGGCCTGGAATCAGCCACTCGAATCGGATGTGTATCAATTTATGACCACCGTTTCCATGCCAGTTTATGATCGACGTATGAATGCTGTAAGTATCTTCATAATACACGGTAATTAAGATTGGTTAATCTTGTGAGATTCGATTCTAATTAATAAATACATACATATTAGGGCGGGTCGATTTAAAAATCGCCCATTGCTCTATGAAAATCATATTCTAGGGATCAAAATAAGATACTTTGCCGAAGGAACCATACCTCTAAAACGAATTCTGATGTCCCCCAATTTGGGTCGAACTTTTGGGTAGGGGCAAATTTTGAAAAATCCCACTTTGACCCATTTAGAGTGCTCCAATCGAGTCCAAATGTATAACCGACCCCCACTAACTTTGGACGGCCGATCCACCCATGCCAGTGGCACACCCCCTGGAACTCCCCTGAGGGGTTCCTCATACAATCATTTCAAAAAATCACCATTTTTGGTGATTTACATGAAAAGATCAGCTAAATTGCCATGTTTTTTCTTTATTTTTATTTATTTATTTACAATAATATCTATTTTTTCTCTTAAGAAATTTATTTAGTCAGAACATATCGTTAGCTAAAATGCAAACGGCCCTATCTAACATTTTCATTACTTTACAGGAGAAACAAAAAACTGTATAAAACTATATATATTAATGTGTTTAGAGCAATTTTTCTCAATGTAACTTGTAAAACAACTACAAATTTAAATTTGAAAGAAAATAATGTTTTTTTTTAATATTTTAGAAGTTATGTTACTTACGTCCTTTTGACGCCTGATTTTCTGAAACAAAAAGCCCTAACTACAATTCAATTTTTTTAGTTATTTGTCAGTAACTTGTCAATACATTTTCAATGAAGTAATATATCGCTGTAATAACAATGGGTAGATGCTAAAAATTATATTTAAAATAAAATAAAGAAAAATTTATTTAAGTATGGTTGCCAAATTTTTTTGAATGCATTATATATTAAATTAATAAGTATATGGAAAATAAAATTAATTCAAGAAGATTAAATAAATATGTAGTACAGTTCAGAGGTAACGGTAAATTATACTTTATCAGCTTTGTGTATTAACATAGGGTATATTGTCATAAAAATAATGACAGTCTGCTGGTAGTACTTTTTTCAGCTCCTGCAGATGCTGCCATTTCTCATTAGAAATTGCTAGTCTGCTCAGATGCAATTGGGAAGGTTCGACAACTGTGAATTGTTTTGAAGTTCTTTGAGGTAGCTGGGCATAATCGTCATTTATATCAGTTTTAAAATAAATAATTCCAGTCTGCTCGTATGACAATGCACGTAACTTATTGACAGTAGGGTCTCCTGTTTTTCTTCCTAAAAATTTAATAAGCAATAAAGTTTTTGAAAATTTCTTAGAAATTAAAAGTGTGCCTTACCTGGTCTAATAGATGAATACCTCATTGGAACAGACTCGTAATCGAGGAAATATTTGTAGTTTAAGTGGTGAACTTGTAGAGGCATAGGATTTTTCCGGGCTGCTCTTATCGATTCTACTAGTTGAAATGGCAAATGTATTTGTTTATTTTTGATTCGTCTCTCAATAAGAGAATGAGTGGAATCGCATTCCATTTGCGTGTGACCTACTACTAAGTATTTGTGTTCTATGGTAATGTCTTTTTCCACACATAAAGAGAGCAACGCATTAGAAAGGACAACATTTCTGTTTTGGTAATAAGAACAACCATCAGAGTAGATAACTATGTGATGAATGTGAGGATGTTTCAAAAGTTGGGTTTTTAAATGTTTTAAAACAATTGTTGTAAACGTTGATGAGACAAGAGTTCCTTCGGTTTCATCCCAAACGTAATTATCAGACTCGTGACTTATAACATTGTATATCGTGAAGTTGTGAACTTGTAGTTTCATTTTATAATAAGAGGAGCTGGCGTTGGACTGTGGTATAAGTTTAACTGCCTCCATATCTATGCAAAATAGTAGAAATGCACCTAATTTGGCATTTTCGATATCATTTTGCTTCTCATTTCGCATCCTTTCAATTTCATTTCGGTGAATGTCAAATATATCCTGTGACAAGTTGTTTGATTTAAAAGATAAACATAAATCACACTGGTCATTTCGTGGTTTAAATAACGAGTAATTGCTTGATTTAAAAACATTCATAAAAATTGGAAATGATACTCGAGCAATATCATTGTTTTTATGTTCTTCGCATGATTGAGAATAAAGTTCATAAATCTGTCTGTATGTTTTGAAATCTGCTTCAAAATATATTTTTGTTGTATATTTGCGACGATAGTGCGACTCCAACTTTGGTAAATCTTCTAACCAGTTTTGTAAGTAGCTACATCTTTTCTTATAGTGTAATCTTTCTTTATTTTGATCAGAATTTTGCGTTTTTAGACTCTTTTGGGTGCAATGTAAGCCAGTGGATTGGGTCCAACAACGTACCATTTTTTCTGATAAGCCTAAAGTTGATAGAAACATTTGCCGACAAACTTGCATTCGATTTGTATTGTGCTTTAGAAAATAATATTTAGTGTTGGAGCGTTTGGAATTTTCAACAGTTACACGTTGTGTTTTGGAACATTCAATGAGGTTTGTTACATATAATTTTTTTTCATCCCAAGACATTATCCAGAACGAGTCAAAAATTTCTTTACGAGTATCTTCTGTGAAATGGGAGCAAAATCGAATGGAACTTTTCTCACAGAACTTCGACTTACACGCATCTTTCATTTCTCTGGGCTTTCTATAGCTCATATTTCCTTTAGATAAACCTTGATATTTCTGTCCTGCCATACGTTTTTGCTGGTTATTAACTCTCACATTTTTTGTAGTATTACTCGCATTTCTGGTTGCACCACTTGCTAAATTACGGGGCATCTCTGATGTAGCTGATGTAGCGCGTGCTTTGAGCTCTTGAAAAATGTATTTTATCATTTGCGAAATGCCGTCGGTATATATACGTAAATGAGAGGTAGGTAGCTTAAATCTTTTATGTGGAAAATAAAAAAAAAGGATTAAGATCCTTTTGTTTACAAATGTATTTCTGGGAAAAAAAATAATAACAAAGGATAAAGATCCGTTTTTTTACAAATGTATTTCTGAGAGAAAGATCCTTTTTCTACAAATGTACTTCTGGGAAAAATAAGAATTTATATTTTTGGACTACTGTATAATAATTGTGGCATAAAATTTATATACCAATTGAAATGATAAAAATGCGCAATAATATTTTGATTTATGCTTGTATAAGTTTATTAAATTTAAAACTTCGCTCATTCCCAACCCAATTTGCATAATTTTTCTGTAAATTAACGATATTAAACTATGCAGCTAACTAGTATTCTATATATTCTATCCTGTCGAGATGCCCCGTTATTTTCCGACATAGTATTTTCACTATCCGAATTCATATTAATGATATGTAATTTATTTGCTTAAAATTTGAACAATTCAATTATAGTTAAACACTGAGATCGCTGAAAAAACACGTGTACTGTTTGCTAAAAACTTTAATTGTGTTTACTGTGCTGTCTACTTTAAAGCAAAACGGTGTAACGGGACAAGGCCGTGTTTGTATTGTGTGGTGTTTGTTGTTGTGTGTAGTTAGGGCTCTTTGCATTTATCAAAACGAACACTTTGTAGTAAGGGCCTTTTGTATTTCGTTAATAAAACAACTATTTTTAATCGTATGACTCTGTAATTTTGTATGAACATGTAGTTTGAATAAACATATTATAATCAATCAAAAAACCCATTTTGATTTTTTTGTTAGTTAGGGCCGTTTGCATTTTAGCTAACGATATGAAAATGAAAAAAATTAATTTAAGTGAGTTATAGAAAAGAAATAAAAAAAAATTATTGTTTGAAGTCTTTTTTACTTTCAAGTCTGGGCAATTTCGCACGGCTCTCTAATGTCGTCGCCATAACAGCCTCTACATTTTCCGGTATAACCCGTTTCGATTTATCCATGATGAGAGGTTTTCCATGCTTATCTTTAATTTTAAAATCTTGCAAAAGAGCGGTTCCCAATGCTGATGCTACTCTGTCAGGCACACCAAATCTGTCACATACCAAGGCAAAGTTAAAACAATCGTATCTCTCTGTGTATTGTGAACTTGTGCTTCTATCCATATCTTCTTGAACTTGTGGCGGTGCGTATGTTGAATCATCGGGATCTTGGTATGTTGGCATTGATGACATAGACGTTGCTCCTTGCTCTTCAGTTTTTATCATAAATGCATTCATTGTTAGTCTTCTCTGAACTTGTGGCGGTGCGTATGTTGAATCATCGGGATCTTGGTATGTTGGCATTGATGACATAGACGTTGCTCCTTGCTCTTCAGTTTTTATCATAAATGCATTCATTGTTAGTCTTCTCTGATTATGTTGATCGTGCATGAACTCTTTGAAGCGTTCGGGAACCCAGCCGCATGCACATGGAGCTGCCTTCAAATCGCATTTACATGTTCCAATGTAAAAAATTGTTTCCAGAGATTTTACATACTCTGTAAACTGTTGGGTGTTTTTTCTTCTCTTGATTTGCTCTTGATACTTGTCAAGCAATTTATTCAATTTATTATATACACTTTTTTTCAGCATTATTTCCATACCAAGTTTTTCCCAAATTCCAGTCAACTTATCTTGTACTTGAATAGTGAATGATTTATAGGAAAACTTTTTTTGTTCTGTTTTAGCACGTTCGCTTAAGTAAAAATAATATCTCAAGATATCCAGATGGGTTGGTAAATTAAGATCAGTCAAATCAGTAGACACACCAAAAACAGTAACATCATGCTTGGGTATATGACTCATTGGGTTTTCGATAGTTGTTGATGTAGTTGCTTCATCTTGCGGTGTAGAGGATGGTGGATTCATTGTAAACTTTTTGAGGTAATAAGAATGAAATGGTAATTGTAAAGTAAGACGCGTTGTTGTCGGTCGGTTGTTAAATAGAACTCAGCTCTGGTTGCCCAGAGCTCCTTTATTTATAGCATTCCTTATCCTAATTTATGTATGCACCACATGCTGAGTGCATACACACATCTCAACATTAATCTACTGTACATACCGACAGTATGTATACATATCTTAAGCATAAGTGTTTTCAAGCGGCAAACACAATTGTCTATTGTTAGTTTAAGATCATTTGCGATCTTCAGGGCAAACATAATTGTTTCTCGTCTATTGTTAGTTTAGGATCATTTGCGATCTCAAGGGCAGACAATCCTTTATATTGCATACATTAAATACTAAGGTCACTAATCAATATACCCGAAATGAACATTTATTACATTGTTGATAGAAATGGGTATTTGTAAATACATATCTACGTTTAAGACTAGATTCGTATGCGCTGGCGATAATGAACATAAATATTTGAACTATGATATTTGTATCCTTACAAAAATATCTTCTTTAAAATTAATTAATTTCTTTTCTATAACTCACTTAAATTAATTTTTTTCATTTACATATGTTCTGACTAAATAAATTTCTTAAGAGAAAAAATAGATATTATTATAAATAAATAAATAAAAATAAAGAAAAAACATAGCAATTTAGCTGATTTTTTCATGTAAATCACCAAAAATGGTGATTTTTTGAAATGATTGTATGGGGAACCCCCCAGGGGAGTTCCAGGGGGTGTGCCACTGGCATGGGTGGATCGGCCGTCCAAAGTTAGTGGGGGTCGGTCATGCATTTGGACTCGATTGGAGCACTCTAAATGGATCAAAGTGGGATTTTTCAAAATTTGTCCCTACCCAAAAGTTCGACCCAAATTGGGGGATATCAGAATTCGTTTCAGAGGTATGGTTCCTTCGGCAAAGTATCTTATTTTGATCCCTAGAATATGATTTTCATAGAGCAATGGGCGATTTTTTTGCCTCCCCACAAATCGACCCGGCCTAATACATATACTCCAAAAGTGGTAAAAAGAAAATTTAATTTCGAAAAGTCAAAAGTCAAATATTTATTATTGCATTACAAAAACATTTACTTATACATACTATATTGCATATGCATATGCTCATATGTAAGCACATAATACTATTTACCTACTGTATATACTAATCAACAACCAATCGAATATTACACAAACAGAATATCACCGAAGAGGTTTTAATAAATGAGGCGCTGTGGGAATTGCAAACTCGTGAGGTACCTAGAGTGATAAAAAACCAACAAATTGTGATTAGTTTCGCGTAGTAAAAAATCCGTTGCTAAGTTCCAAGTTAGCGTAAACCAATTATTGTTTCGTTTTATGTTTAATAAACATTAACTGAATTCAATATTAACATATAACATATATACGTATATACATACATACTTAGCTAGTGTTAAAATTTTGGTAAATTTTTACCAAATTTTTTTGTAGAATGAACCAATTAGATACATACATACACATATATGTACTGTCTTGTCAACTATACATTAAAATTTTATAAGCCGTAACCAATATAAGCAAGATACAGTCTATACAAAGTAAACATCGTAAGAGTAAGAGGAACTTGGGACACAACAGTTATTATCTTTCTCAATATTAATACGGTAGAATATTTTAATTATTACACGTTTCTTGCCTTGCTTTAATATTTTTTTATTTTTATATATAAACAATAGTGTTGTACGAAGAATTAGGAAATCACTAGATAGTGATTTAGGCCTATACCCAATTTACCATTTAAACGGCTTTATCTCATCGCTGGACTCGTACTAATTTACAATTACTTCTGCAATTTTTAACTAATACTTTGGTGACAAGAGGGGTTTTGCCCACGACTAGTGCCTGCGTAAGCTCATGGTGCAATATGTTAACCATACCCTTGATATATGTAATGATTTACTAAGCAAGTGGTCAAATGAAAACCATTAAATGGTTAAACTCATAATTTGATGAGTTGTGTACTCAATCTAAAATAATATGTAGATTCTCAAATATCTCCCATTTTTGCTCTTTATTCAATGCTTTGTAAAAAGTGATACAGTGATTATTTGCGAAGAACTCGGTCAGCCACTTTTCACAAGCCTCTTTTGAGTTCAACTTTACACCAACAAGGGCCTTCGCCATGGACAGGAACAGGTGGAATGTGCTATGTCCGGGCTATATGGTGGCTGCGACAAAACCTCCCATCCGAGCTCCCGTAGCTTCTGACGAGTCATCAATGAAGTATGTGGTCTGGCGTTGTCCTGGTGGAACCTGGTGGTCGATCGCCTGCTTCAAGCAGTCCAGTTGTTCGCAGTAGATGGTAGAATTAAGCGTCTGGCCATATGGGAGCAGCTCATTGTGGATGATTCCCTTCCAATCCCACCAAACACAAAGCAAACCCTTCCTGTCCATCAATCCCGGCTTGGCGACTGTTTGGGACGATTCACCGGCCTTCGACCATGACCGTTTTCGCTTGATATTGTCGTATGTGATCCATTTTTCGTCGCCAGTCACCATCCGCTTCAAAAATGGGTCGGGTTCGTTCCGCTTCAGCAGTATATTGCAGGCATTGATTGGGTCCAGAAGGTTTTTTAGCGTCAAATCATGCGGCACCCAAACATCAAGCTTTTTGGTGTATCCAGGATTCTGCAAATGGCTTCAAATGGCTAGGCATCGCTCATCTTCTGGGCGATGTCACTAGAAGCCACATGTCGGTCTAACTCGATGTTTTTTATGATTTGATCGGTATTCATCGTCACATGGTGTCGTTTTCACCCGCTCTGAATCGTCGAAACCATTCTTCCGCAGTTCGAAGGGATAGCGTACCATCCCCCAAAACACCACTATTTTCACGGAACGTTTCTCTAGCGGATTTGCTTTTAACGAAGGAAAACTTTAAAATAGCGCGAATTTCGGCGTTAGTGAACTCCATGTTTACACGTCTATAACTGTTGAACACAATTTCAAAACTAATCATGCATAGCGTCGTTTTGTAGGTTATGTCAAGGCCTTTCAAAGATGTATAGTATTGCCAGATACGAGCTCTGTAGCGCTTTATGAATAGCCGCGAAATTCAAAAGATAAGGCGGAAGGGAGGTATTTGACAATCTAATATATTTATGAAACGAAAATTTTTACGAAGGTTTAATATGAAAAAGGTTTACTTAGATGCTGCAAAAAAATTTGACTTCATATAGTTACTATTCCGACCTACTGTGATGGCTTCTATTCATGTTAAACCATATTAAGTAGCTTGAAATCTAGGTTATGTAATAAGTAATATTAGTTTAGTTTTCTATGCTTGAGTTTTTTGATAGTTTTAGATTTTGCGGCGGTAATTTTACTGATTGCTTCAAATATTACTACACAAATTAATTAAACATTTATACATATACAATATATTAAAGTCAAATTAGTACGTAGAGAAAGACGAAATACTTATCTCATTGATCGTAATTTATTAATTGGTAGTAATTTGTTAATTGTGACAAGTATAAAAGATTGAGTAAAAAGTCAATGTGTGTTATACACTAAATTGAATTTAATAGTTGAAAAAATTACATAATTTAAACATAATAATTTCGGTAATTTCTGTGGACTTATATAATCGAAATTGCGCAACTCTTATGTGCAAACATACCTACATATTTATCTAATGTAGATTGATTTCCCTGTTGTTATTCATACCAATTATAGTTGGAGTAGGCTGAACATTCGTTATTTACATATATTCTATTTGACTCACTTTATTGCAAATGTATCCTTAGACGAAAATCGCCAATCTATTGGGTGTCGCAGGCACGGATGTACCTATAAGAGACATAAAGAGAATGCTCTCCCCGTTTTTGGTAAGTTTGTAAAGATGCAAAGTTGTTCATATTCCTTCAAATATTATAATTATAAGATATATATAAAAAATTGTATTTGAAATTGGAAGATTAATACCCGCTCATTCGATTACAGCTTGGTGTCAATGGCTATGCATTTATTGTGACAAATAATGGCTACATCCTATTCCATCCTGATTTTCGTCCAATTGTAAGTTCTAAATGATTAACAAGTACTATAAACAGGGAATAAGCAAGTCTCCATGATTCCGTATTTTACACTTTTAGTTTCAAGGCAATATCTTAAAACCAGCCTATAACAGCGTAGATATGATTGAAGTTGAGCTATTGGACGATGATCGAGCACCGAGAGATTTCAATCCCGTACTACTTACGGTATTTAAATAACAATATGTATAAGTTCATTCAGACAAAGAAACTTTTGATGCGGCAACGCTTAAAAATTAATAATGAAAACTATTTTTTCTGTACCCCGTAATATAAGATTACCAAAGGTATACGACTTTGAGAAATTGAGAACGGAAATGGCAATGTAAAGAGATAATCCTTTGCTAATAATGAGCAACAAAAGATTTCACGTCTGAATGCAGACTTACAGAATTTTGAATTCTCTTTATATATGCAATTATTAACTTTTTAAAATTTCACAGATTCGTGATTCGATAATAAATCAATCAACTGGTAGTAAGTGGATGTTGGTAAAAAATCACTTTGACGAAATGGTGAGCAAGCATATATGAAAAATTTACTCATCTTCCTACATACATCTGTTTGATTTCACCTTAGAAACGGGTCGCTCGCATTAAACGTCAATATTATTGGAGAGCGATACCTAATACGCCGTTTACTCTTGTAATTACGTATCCTGAGCAATACGGCGTACATCGCCTCTCCATAAGAGCAGAAAATGAAATACACCGCATGAATATTAAAGGTGAAAACTTGTTGAACTACTTTGGTGGCAAACGCTGGAAAATTCATCCAACATGGTAAGTCAGATAAAAAAAACCATTACGTTAGTAAAAGCATTCAAAAAGTTAACAAGCTTCCCGCAAAGTACAATTTTTTACACAATTTTTTTTAATTTGTTTTTAGGTTGTATTGCAAGCACAACAACAAAACTTTTACAACACCAGAAGAAGAGCTGGTTTGGTTTTTGAATAAAATGTCACAGCCTGGTTGGAGGTGGCCACTAAGTAGAAGTGCGGTGCCGCCGGAACACGCAGCCCTTTTATTTTGTAAGTAAATATTTAAAAAGAAATTGAAATTCAATACATACGAGGTTTGACAATTAAGTAATGAGACTGATATTATTTATTTATTGCCGCGCTTGTGGTAAAGCTGTGACCTTGAAATTCCCTTTCTCTTTTTCCGGCATCCCTCCCCTCTCCATTGATATATGTACCATCGCTCTAGCTTGTTTAGTTCGTCTGCTGCGTCAAGTTGAGTAGACGTGTGTTTGTAGTGATCGTCACGAAAATGGGAAAACGAAATCAAGACAACCGTCGCGATAAAATTTGCGCCAGATTGGGCGAAACAGCTCGAAACGCGCTAAAATTGTAGAGTGTACGGTGATAGTGCTCTTAGTCGTGGAACTAACGCCAGCTCACAATGGTTGTCTCCGCGCGCCCCCGCCCGAAAAAAGCTCGAGCAAGTCGAAGGTGAAAACGATGATTATTGCCTTTTTTGATAGCCGTGGAATCGTCCACAAAGAATTCGTTCCACCGGGGAAAACCGTGAATCAAGTCTACTATTGCCAAGTACTCGAAAGTTTGCGAAAACGAGTCAACAGGGTGCGCCCAGACATCGCTCGTAAGTGGATCCCTCACCACGCGTCGTGCCACACCGCCCTCAGCGTGTCCCAGTATTTGGCCTCTAAAGGGATCGCCGGGTTGCAACAGCCGCCTTATTCGCCCGACATGTCACCCTGTGATTTTTTTTTTGTTTCCTAAAACAAAATCGGTGGTCAAAGGAACCCATTTTGAGTCGATTACGGACATCCAGGCGGCCGTGACGAGGGTACTCGCGGACATCCCAGTCGAATCGTTCCAGAAATGTTACGAAGCATGGAAAACGCGCTAGAATCTCTGTATAGCTGCCCAAGGAGACTACTTTGAAGAGGATGGCAGAGTTGTAGAATAATTTTCACATATACGTTTTTTATGGAATCAGTCTCATTACTTAATTGTCACACCTCGTAATACTAAATGCGCTCGCTCTTCATGCTCAGTTTAACTTTAGTAAAAATTTATTTAATTTTATTATTGGAACATTAATTTCTAGAGGTAAAAGTAGGTTATTTACACACATTCCTCCTATGTGTGCCGTTATCATGCCCCGTTATCGCTATTGTTCACTAAAACGTAAAATGTTCAACTTTTAAAGTTAAAATGTTCAACAACAGAGCGGAATATGCAGTTTTAAAGGCACTGGAATGTCCAGTTGATTTAACGATATTCTAATTCTGCAGTTTAATAGATGCAATTAAAAAAATTTTTCAAAAACATAAAAGCTTAATAATAGTCATCTTTTATTTAACGATTTGTCTCAACGTATTTAAAGTGCGTTAACTTTCTTAAGGAATAACGCTAGATTTAGATGAAGAGAAAAATAGACACCGCTTACCCTTGGGTGAAATTTGTTACCTTTATGAGCTTTTAGCTAGTTGTGAAAATATCTGCTTTTGATAGAATTCTGTCAGAACCTTATACTCTACAATAAATAACAAATACTAATTAAGCTGTCGACACGAAACTTAGCATCAAAACTGTTGCTGTTCTCTTCAAAACGCTAGAAATTCGTTCATATTTAGCAGTTTTCGAATATGAGGGCTTTCTAGATTATTTTGTTCCGCACATACTAATATTTGATTTGATTAGAAATACGAAAAGACTTTTTCGACTACCCAATAAAATGTACTGTTGGGGATCGTTTCAATTCACAAATAGTCCCCACAATTATATGTACATAAATCTTTTCATGAAACATTAGGTAAAACCTTTTAAGTAACATTAGGTAAAATCACGCATATAGACAAGTAGGCATACATTTACTTATGTGTGTATGTTTGTTCTTCATGTTAAGTTTTTCGTATACAACTTTTTATCGCAATGATCATAATTTACATATGTAAATGCAAATCCACAGCTAACACATCCTCCGGGCGCATACCATCCATAAATGATAAAGAAAGTTACTATTGTGAGTAAAATTTCGTTTCGATTCTGTTTGTAATTGCTCGTAAAAAAACAATTAAATATGTAAAGTAACGTTTTTTTAGTTATATCGCAAAGTTCACTAAAAAGCACCCACTAAATAATCGCATATTCATTCTTGTAAGTAAATTTTTCAATTCGCCCCGAGCATTCACACCAGAGCACATACTCGTAGCAAATATTTCATTTAATAGTTTTAATTCCAACATTCCACGAACATTTTAACATATTTATGATAACTATGCACAGACATGAATGTATGTATTGTTTATTAATTTTTTTATTTTAAACAAAAAGCGATAGTTAATCGGAACTACTGCTCTAAGACAATTCTTTAATTGTGACCAATTCAGCTTTTTCATAGCCTAAGAACATATCCGCTGTGATATCATAAGTGTCATGAAAAAATGCATGTTTTTGTAAGTACAAAGAAGTACCAAAAAGCAGCAATAAGATTTTAAACATTATTTTATTAAGCAAAATCATAAAATCAGAGAGATCTCTTTTTATTATATTTGTATACGCATTGCATTGATTTACCAAGATTTTTTTTGAAAAGGTTGACTAAGGAGTTATGATAGAGTTTTGATTCTAACATAGAGTTGTATTTGAAGATGTTATGTATTCGAAGATATCTGCGTTTGGTTTTAAAGAGAAACAGCTACAAAATAGCTGTCATTTCAAATGCCAAATTTTCGATATAATTTTTGCAGTACAATTTCGCTTTCAAAAAAGCAGCAAAAATCGATCCCTTCTAGTTACGTAGACCCGACTGTCGCGGGAACGATTATCTCTTCATTTTTGCTAAATTTTTTTCTGCGAATTTTATCTTGAAGTAAGACAATGAGAACAGGAAGGCCAGAACCGCAGAATACCATAGATGTTATAGGTTCTCAAAGCAAAATTCATGCAAATTGGTCCAGTTTTAGATTCCGTAACAGCCTCTTTTCTGTCCCATGCGAATTGTTCTTCACCTGGACAGAGACTCATCGAGATAGTTTTATATTAAGAGTATTTTTTTTATATAAAAAAAAGGTTTCATTAAGACACGAAATACTAAATTATAAGGCCTAACTATAAAATTTATGGATACAACTCTAGTGGTATGTACATACTTCCTCAAAAAATTAATACATAATCCCCAGAAAACTGCAACTCTAATCAACCTTAAGAAATTTTAAAAATTTAAGTATTACTTTATTGTCATTCTACTGAATATCTTTAGTTACTATTATTGTTAAGTTACTGAAATCGAAAAATCTCGAAAGCCTAATATTGTTAGCTGAGGAGTTGCCAATATACGAGTATTTTGCATGCTACACATAGTAAATTCACTACCGAAGTCGCATTCATAAATTTCATATTTATTTTGAATAAAAAAAACTTTACCACACCTAAATCCTTTTATTTTTCACCTGCACCAATGACGATTTAATATTTGCAAAAAAAGCCCCAATTATGATCGCATACTATATATGGTATTTGCATATGTATTTAATCTTGAAGAAGTACTCACTATACTGGAAGTTACAAAGTCAAATTTCACTATATAAAAACTTTTGCCCTTTTTCAACTGTTCATAAAGTAAAAGTATGTGTAGTTTTGTTAATAAACTTAATCTGTCACACCCAGCTATGTGCGTACTTAATTCAATAAAAACCTTTATCAAATTAGAAATCATCTTAAAAGCTATATTCAATTTATGTATTCATTCCAGGTGATCGTCAACTCATGCAATCACTTGTTTTTGATGCACGGGTTACCGAATGGTTTTCGAAAAATACCAGCTTCAATTCCAAAGATGACAAAGGGTAAGAGGCTCAATTGCTATATATATGCTATAAGGTCTTAAAGCAACGAACGGCTAAGCTAAGCTGATAATGTCAGATTCATTATTAATTCTATTTGTTAAACAATTAACTCAAGAATGTGAGGAAAATTAAAATAGTAATTTGATATTTAATTTTGAGAAGACGCAGATAATGCTGACTGTTGAACCAACAAACTTAGACCACTAATACCATATCTATATATTTTGATTGATTGATTATTAAATGCACCGCGACCTTAGGTCTATTGTGTTCTCCTAAATCTGGCCCCTGCAAATTGAATTTAACTATAGATTTTTTAAATAACGAAAATTAAAAAAATAGACGAATTTTTCTTACTAAATACATATGTATGCATATTTGTATGCGATTTACTTATGTACTATACCTCTGTATATTACACATAAATGTACATACATATGTATTTGTATTTCGGCATCAATGGAATTTTTCAAACGTTGCAATGCCGTTATTTTTGCGAAATTATGTATGCGTCAAATTTCATGGATTAGCTATTACACAATTATACATATTTGATCAGTTGTTGCAATCATGTCAAAAAGAAAACACCCAGTGGAGTTGTCTCTGAAAATTAAAAGTGAGATATTGAATGAACCGGCTAATAAAAGCCTATCTATAAGGAAATTGGCAGAAAAATATGGAGTTTCCAAATCAACAATCGCTAATATTAAAAATAAAAAGGAACATATTATAAAAGGATTAGAAAGCAACCCCGATCCGGAACGCAAAAGAAAAATACGTAAAACTGATTTTGAAAAAATAAATGAGGGAGTGAAATCGTTTTTTGAAAAATGCAGGTCTAAGAATATTCCTATCAGTGGCCCAATAATTCAAGAAAAGGCTAAGCTATTGGCTTCTGAGTTACAAATAGAGAACTTTAGAGCAAGCAATGGGTGGTTAGAATCTTTCCGCTTGAGACATAACATTCAATTTAAAGCTTTAAGTGGTGAAGGAGCGAATGTAGATCTTAAAGCTGCCTCAGATTGGAAAGAAAAACTACCAACACTTTTAAAAAATTATTTACCTGAGAATCAGTTTAATGCGGATGAAACTGGATTGTTTTATCGTCAATTACCTACTCGAAGTCTCGTTGCAAAAGGCGCAGTTTGTAAAGGAGGTAAACTGGCAAAAGAAAGACTGAGCGTATTGTTTTGCTGCAGCAGTACAGGAGAAAAGTTAATGCCGTTGGTTATAGGTAACGCTGCGAAGCCGCGAGCTTTTCACCGAAATAAAATCGACACTAAAAATTTTATTGTGCAATGGGTTCACAATAAAAAGGCTTGGATGACAAGTGTAATTTTCCAGCATTGGCTTAGTTCAATCAATGACCAAATGAAGAAGCAAAATAGAAAAATTATTTTGTTCATTGACAACGCTACAAGCCACAGTTTAATAAATGAATATTCAAATGTGTTTGTAAAATTTCTGCCACCAAACCTAACGGCAGAAATACAACCTCTCGACCAAGGAATTATTCAAAATGTTAAAACAAAATATCGATCAAAAATGATGCTTTCTCTGATAACACACCTTGACGAATGTAACAATGCAAGTGAATTGTCGAAAAGAATTTCTGTTTTGGATGCTATTCGATGGTTGGTTTCTTCCTGGGACGAATTAGACCCTCTTGTGATAAGAAAATGCTTTCAACATGCTGGATTTCCTTGCCAAGATTTACTGGAATGTCCACCGCAAGAAAATCTGAATTATGGAAGTTTGATAAATCACAACTATCCTGAACAAATTCGAAATGAATTAGTATCGCCCATAGTTGTGGAAAATATGGAAAAATCGATAGATATACATGAACAGGTGGGTGATTCCCATGAAAATAAAATAATTATGCAGCGAGTAAATAAATATAGTGTTTGTAAAGTTTCTTCATTTGTTAAAGAAGTATATAAATCATAAGGACGCTTTCTTTTAACGATACATTCAACTTATTTCGCATAAAAATATAATAGTAGCACGTAAGCCTCTATGAGCTTATTGATTATAAATACATTAGCTCCATACGGATTTGTCCGGAAAGTAACATGACTGATTTTCTTCCGCCGCGACTGTACTTCGGAGCGTGCGCCCACCGACTGGATTCGGCTGGTCAGTTGGCTCCGAGCACCTGGAGAGTCACGACAAACATTTTAGCACGAAGTGATTCTGTGAGTGGTGCAAGCCGAAAATGCAGCGTTCGTTAGAGCAGAGGTACGCCGTTGAATTCTGTGTGAAACTCGGTAAATCTGCGACAAAGACGTTTGATATGATCAAGCGGCTTACCCAGATGTTGCTTTAGCAAGAAGACAAAAAAGGGAAGAATGAGCAAATCCAAAGTGAAAGCGATGCTCATTGTCATTTTTGACATCAAAGGCATCGTCCAACATGAATTTCTTCCTCCTGGACAAACCGTCAACGCCAAGTTTTACGTGGAAGTTCAAGTTCTCAGGAGACTCAAACGAAGGGTCAACCGGGTCCGACAAGACATCGCAGCCGATTTGAAGTTGCACGACGACAACGCCCCGGCTCACACCTAGGTTCTTGTGAACCTAACCAAGGCCGGCATCCCAACGCTTCCGCAGCTGCCCTACAGCCCAGATGTTCTTTTATTCCGTTTCCTGCAAAAGGCCGATGAAAGGCAAGCGGGGGGATCCAAACAGCATGCACCTCGGATATCAAGGCTATTCCGGAGAATGTTTTCCGTGACGCCTTCAACGCTTGAAAATCGCGCTGGCAGCACTGCATCGAGGCAGAAGGAGCCTATTTTAAGTTTTTAAAAAATTGTAACGATTGGTTCAATACATTTTTTTTAATCGACCCAGTCCTATTACTTTCCGGACAAACTCTGTACATACATACATAGTATACTATACAGCATATTTATAATATTTTTATTTGTTGAATCCTTTTTGAGATATTATTTATTACAACGATTTTAACGTACATAATCCATAAATTGACATTGCTATATACATATGTATCTATGTAATTAAAAACACATACATATGTACAGACATTTACCTACTTCGAGTATGTTACATGCACCGTTATAAACATAAATACATAGTTCGTTTAAATTACTGTGTTTCTTTTTCTCTGCAAAAAATGTCTTCCCTCCGTTTTCTATGTGATTTTTATTTTTTATTTACACACGAGTTCATATTTCTTCCACCTCATTTTATATAATATATACATATGTAAATATCTAACTATTAAAATATGTCTGGATTAGCGCAAGCGCTTCAAGCCCAATAGCCGTTTTAATGGGTTTGTTGCCAAGGTAACATATTGAATACAATAGAATTACATTCATACCTATAAACTTATTAATTTTTTGTATGCTATAATAATATACATATGTTCATATATTGTGAAGTACCTTTGATTTGGACAACTATCTAATGGGTTTCTATTCGACAGAAATGAATTCAAACAACGATTCGGCATAACAGTGGCATTTCTGGCAACGCACAGCGGTTTAACACGATGGCAAGAGTTTCATTCCAACATGGCCGAAGAAGCTGGTACTGGGTAAGGTCCTATAGGGTGTTTCAAAAGTTATTTAGTCTACAAAAGAAAATTTATTTTAATTTAGCACTGAGGATCGCAGTAGCAAAGGGAACATGTGGGCAAAAGTGGGTGCGGTCCCGCCCTCTAATCAGCTTAATGTACATATCTCCTAAACCTAAGTTTGCTAGCGCAACTATTATAGGAACCCATACCGATAGTTTGAAAATGTATGAAATCGGAAGATAACCCCGCTTACTCCGACAACAATGGGCGTGACACTGCTCACTTTTTGACGAAGCCACATATCTCCGGACCCAACGACTGATTTCGACTAAATTTAGTACGTGGCATTATTCTCATATTCCTATGTCACAGTGTGGAAATGGGCCACAACCACGCCTACTTCCAATATAGCACAATTTAAAATTCCATTTGATTCCTTTACTTTCCACTGCACAAATCAAGAAGTAATTAATATAACGGGATAAAACTTTACATTAATAATTTTTTTGGTCCTTATGACCAAAAATTACCCAAATCCAATCAAAACTGTCCAAACCTTTGGGTACCGAATATGTGGAACCCAGTATCTATAGCAGTTATTGACCGAAAAAATTGTATCTGAAATGGAAAGAATTGGGCGAAAACTTGACCTAGCCCTCATATACCATAATTCAGGATTTTCGAACATCCGGCTGACTTTACTCCATATGATTGGTGATTGTATGTGAGGTGCCTTAATCAAACTAAGGGGAATTTTTTAGTATGTGGCATGATAATAGTTAACAGACAAAGTCGAGTGGATACTAACCCCAACTCCCATATAGTACATGTAATGATTTTCGTTTTTCTAACAAACCTTATGCCGAATATGTCGGCCAATGTTTGAGTTATAAATAGTATATGTACATACAAAATTTATTGGATTCCGATCCTCTGGTTCACATTTTACACCTTAAGTTGTTTCCCTGTCTTTGATTCCTGCAAGTTCCAAGAGTATAAAATATTCAGTTGTACCCGAACTTAGCCCTTTCTTATTTGTTTCAATTTATATTAAAGAAGCCTCATAAAATATAACATATTCTATCAGTGCCTTAATCAAATTAAAATTTACTGTTATTTTTATTGAATTTAGCGAGACATTTAGCGAACAAAATAAACATGCTATTGACGAAATGTGGTACAAACGCGCAGTAGATCAGCATTTTGTTCACAAGGATAGTTTTGTATACTCGGTGCCATTCGATGCAGGAGGTAATCCATTGATCCATATTTTCAATTTCCTATTTTTTTTTATTTGGGAACAATTTTTGGTTAGATCTTGGAGAGGAAATTACAGTGACGGCTAGCAACGCAGTCTTCCACACTGAAGGTGCCAAATTCGCACCTGCCGCCGTTGTCGGATTTCAGTTTCATCATTCTGCGCTGGAGAAGCTTTTCCGAAATATTACAGGCAATGTAAGTAAATTAAATAAAAATACCAACGGTTTGGTTCAATTTGCTTCCCTCTATAAATATTTAAGAAAGTTATGCCTACCACGTTTAAATCCAAAATAATCCAATTGCTACAATGAAGACTTAAAAACAAATTCATGTCATCTAAATTCGTTCTAATTCTAACATTTTTTTTTGTAGGGATGTGCTGTTGAGGATCGTGAATGCTACGTTATTGACAACAATGGTTTTATTATTATCTCTCCATATCGTCAAGAGACGGGCAAGTTCTTTGGAGAAATTAACGGTGGTATTATGGCGCGTTTAGTGGACGAGAAAGTCTTCAAACGTGTCACTGTGTATGATTATCAAGCTGTTTGTTTCGAATCCAGCGGCGATATGAACGGATCAAATAACTTACTATCCGTAAGTGATATACTATAAGTAGCTAATAGTGAATAAAACTGAAACCTAATCAAATTTGCATATCTCATGTATACGATAATATTTAATTCGTTTAGCCCCTCTTTCATCTTCTTCGTGCGCTCAAATGGCTGTTCCATACGGTGTTGTGGTATATTGTGCAACTTACCAATATGGCCATTGCCGAGTTCATCGATCCATACATAGATGAAGACATGAATGACTACCCAAGCAATGCGAAGAGCAACGACTGGATCCGTTTGGTGACATTGCATCGCACACGGCTCAAATCGTGCGACATGCAACGTCACTTATATCTTATGTACAATGATAAGGATAATGTAGTGTACAATATGACAGCTCATGCGTGTGAACGGCCATTTGTTGTGCTGCCGATACCTAATAGTAATATGATATTGTTGGTAATCGATCAGCGATGCCCACGAGATACGTCCATACAGTTGACGGTTAATCCAGCCCCCATTCCATACCCGCTCGATAAGAATCAAACATTCGCCTGCTACAAGAACGATCGGGAGTTTTCAAGGGTCCGTCCCGTCAGTTGCATAAATAGGCATATAAATGTAAGTACTAAATTTTATATAATAAATTAATCAAAAAATTACTAACTAATTTGTTTTCGTTGTTTATTTAATTAGGAAAGTACAATAGAATTGTGCGGTAATGCGGGAAGCATACAACTTAACGTGATCCTAATGATACTTGGTATATTATTGAGCCGATAACTGAAACAATAATGTTTTCCGATTTGCAATTCGAGTCGGTGAAGGGTTAAATAAAACTTAATCTTGTATTTGGCTCTCCTCATGGTTAAATATACTATACAAGGAAACGCTGGTACCTAACAATAATATTTATGCAATTATGTTATATAGGTACATACATACATTCTTTATTACTATCAAAGCAGATATTTGAAACTCATCCAAAGGTGGTTAAATGCAAATCGAGCACTCAGTTCAATCTCGTGCATATGTATAATATTTCCCCAAAACAATTAGCCAACAATTGTGAATACACGCGAATGTGTTTGTAGGTTTGTAAAAATATGTATTATAATTATTGTATAGTATAAAATTAGATCACATTAAAACTTGGTAAATGTGGCTGGTGAAGCTGTTTTGTTATGATTGATTTATACATGTTGCTTAATTTATTTTGAAAACTATTAAACTCATACAAGAACCCATATGTACATACATACAATTGAGCGAACAATTTCGACAATGAATAAAGTAGTCATAAGTAGCCTTATTAGCGTCTCTTATAACAATATATAGAAAATTTATTAAATTGCAATTGAAAAATAAATAAAAAGATCTTTCAACTATTTCAATCATCAAATTGTTTATAAATTTCCAATATAAAAGCGAATTACACGTTTAAACTGAAAGATATAAAAGTCAGATTATTTGCCATAAGTTAAGGTCTAATGGTAATTCAAAGGAATGAAACAGAAGACCTAACATAATATAATGGTAATAATTATAAATATATTAACTAAGTCAAAAATCATTTTAGCGATATGCTAAAGCTTCTATTATAAAAACTTGGAAAATATATTTCATATAAAAGAAAGAAAGAAATGAATTACCTTATTTATTATATTAATAAATTGTAAAAGAACATTAAAAAGCATATAAAATTCAAATAAAGTCCATTGTTTGAAAGTAATAATTTTCTATGGTTTTACTTAACATTATAATTTTATAATTAATAAGGCTTCACGCAAACAAATCCAAACTCTAAGAAGCAACGGATAAAAGCAATGTAAGTGCATTTAAGATCGTAAGTGATTGATTTCAGTAACCTAAAATGACTATACATTATATGGTGATCTTTTTGAGATACATATACATATATTAAAGTTAATACAAAAAGTTAATATACAGTGTCGGACAAAACATATTGGACTCACATCAAGGAATTACATTATCATTCCCTGTTCTCGCAATTATTATTTTATATATAAACAAATCACTCAAATTTAAAGAATAACTATTTATGTTATGAAAATATACAAAACCGTAGACATTATTTGATTCCCTGCCATTTTATAAGAAAAAAAATTAAACATTTCAATATTCAATAATGATTGTTATTTAATATTTTATAGCATAACCATAATTTTTTATTACTTCACTGCATCTATTTGGCATAGAAGCTATAATATTGTTAATAACTACTGGTGGAATGCTTAATCAGGCTTGTTTATCAGCTTCGAGCAATTTTTTTTTATCTCCATTTACTCCTTCTTTGTCTACCCTTCTATTTGTTATATACCAAAAATTCTCAAAAAGATTGAGATCCGGCGATTGAGCTTGCCACTTTAGGACATTAATATTTTGAGCTACGAACCGATTTGCCACTGGTTTCGACGTGTGCTTTGAGTCGTGTCGTGTTGAAACGACCATGAAAGTGGCATATTTCACTTGGCATGGGGAAGCATCACGTTCTCAAGGATATCCTTGTATATCAATCGATCCATATTGCAATTGATTCTATGAAGAGGCTCAACGCCAAGCTCGGAAAAACATCCTCATACCATATTGCCACCTTCAAGATGCTTAACCGAGCCTTGGCAGTATTGGGGATCTGACCTCTTATTTTTGGTTGGCGAACTCTTCTCATTCCGTCTGAATTTTTCAAATTAAATTTTGATTCATCAGAGAAAAGTTTTGTTTTCCATTGTTTCACTGATCAGTTGATGCGTTCCCGAGCAAATTTTAATCTTCTTCGTCGATTTTTACTTCATATAAAGGGATTTTAGCTGCCCCATAACTTGTTAGCCCACCAGCACACGCTCTTCTTTGTACAGTACGGCTTGAACTTTTAAATTTAAAGCTTTAACCCCGCTCTCTGCCGGCATATCAGGAAACTAGTTTAGTTCTCTAAGTTTTTTTGAATCATCATGTCGTGTTCTAGCTTTGGGTCGTCTCCCACGATGGCTAGTTTTCACAGATCCACTGTCCCTAAATTTCTTTATAATAAAGGTCACTGTGGATTTATTGATATAAACTTTGTAACAAATGACTTTTTGTGATAATTCATTCATGTAATCTTTACTAATAAATTATTTTAATAGAATTGAATGTTTCTTTCTAGCCGTGTCACTTTTTGTTATTAATTTCTTCGAAATAAGTAGAATTTTAATCACGTCACAACTTTTTATATAAAGAAACTTAGTTAAACTAAAATGATGCTGATTTTTTATGTCGTTGTTCAAATTGCGGAGAGAATGCAAAATCGTCAGAAAATAACGAGATTTTCGACCTTATCACAATAAAACCCGAATAGTTCAATATGTTTTGCCTCATGTTTTTAGCATTCATAGCCATCAGTCCAATATGTTTTGTCCGACACTGTATATGTATCTTAAAAACATCACCAATAATGTATAATCATTTTAAGTTGCTAAAACTAATCACTTACGATCTTAAATGCACTTACATTGCTTTTTTGATGACATCATTTGATGAGTCGGCCTTAATAGTGTTCGATAGAAAGCTTTTGCAGAAGATTTACGGTCCTTTGCGCATTGGTAACGGCGAATATCGCAGTCGATTCAACGATGAGCTGTACGAGATATACGATGACATTGACAGCGTTCAGCGAATTAAAAATGAGCGGTTACGCTGGCTAGGTCATGTCGCCAGATTGGACGAAAACACTCCAGCTATGAAAGTTTTCGAAGGAGCACCCGCCGGGTGAAGCAGAGGAAGAGGAAGACCTCTACTCCGTTGGAGAAGAATTAAAGCCGCTCCACCTTCCTAAGAGAAAGCGCTCGCTTCGCAAAATGCCGCGTTTGGGACGAGATTCAAGAGCTATCATTTCATCCAGAAAAACCAAAGGTTTATTATGGTGCGTGGGCCGGTGGAATTTCTTCAAAAATGAGTCAGAGACGGTAAGAACGTAAGCGTCAATGGCGACCGTTATCGAACACAAATTAGTACTCACAGATCCAAACGGGGTTAGATCGCCGAAAAAACAGCCCTTGGTCGGATGAAATCCGAGTCAATTCCGGTGCGTAGAACCGGCTGTCGTGGGAATTGAAATCCATTGGCCCTGATGGAATTAACATGCTAATGCTAAAGCATCTAGGCTCGACGGGACTAAGTTATCTCACCAAGGTCCTCAACCTGTCACTGACCACTCTTCAAATACCCGATGTGTGGAAAATCGAAAGAGTGGTCCCACTACTGAAACCTGGGAAACCCGCCAACAAAGGGAAATTTTATCATCCGATAACTCTCCTCTCCCCAGTAGTGAAGACACTTGAGGTCTTGTTACTCCCGACTTTCACTCACCACCTGAGTCTAGCCAGTCACCAGCATGGATTCCGAAAAGTGCACAGCACCACCAAAGCACTTAGCGGTATAAACACTCAGATAGTTCGTGGCCTCAACCAGAAACCACCCTGTGAGAGAACGATCTTCGTAGCGTTGGACCTGTCAAAAGCTTTTGACACAGTCAACCACACAACGTCTACTGCAGGACATTGAAAAAGTACGCTTCCTCCAGGGCTAAAGAGGTGGACCATGAACTACCTGAACGGTCGTCAGTCATCCGTACTCTTTCGAGGTGAAAGATCTAAACTGAGAAGGATTAAACAGGGGGTTCCGCAGGGTGGTGTCCTCTTCCCGCTACTGTTTAACTTCTACATCTCGAAACTCTCGCAACCACCAGAGGGGGTTTCCATAACCTCGTACGCAGATGACTGCACGATATTGACGTCGGGCAATGGAATCGATGACATGTGTTCGAAGGTAAACAACTGCCTCACCGACCTTTCTCGTTTCCTCACTGCACGGAACCTCACACTTTCCCCCACCAAATCCACAGCGACCATTTTTACAAACTGGACGAAAGAGTATAGACTTGAACTTAACATTGCAGTCGATGACGCAAAAATACCGACTGTCAATAACCCTAAGATTTTAGGTGTAACCTTCGATAGTCTATGTTCCTTCTCTTCCCATACGACCGCGATTATCGCCAAGGTACAGAGCCGCAACAAAATCTTCAAGTCGCTAGCCGGCAGCACATGGGGAAAAGACAAAGAAACGTTGTTGGCAACATACAAAACTACGCAACAGCAATATGGACGCCTGGATGCAGTGGTACGCAGATGAGGAAACTTCAGACCTGCCAAAATACTGCACTCCGGACCACGACGGGATGCCTTTTAATGTCTCCCATCGAACACCTTCATAGTGAGACGCTTATGCTCCCAATAAAAGAGCATAATGAACTCCTCATTACCCTTGCACCCTTGCAGCCATCTGCTTGGAGCGGAACCGCCTCCTGGGAGCATCAAAAGGACCTTCCTTGACTACGTCGACGACGTCGCACAGTACGCCGACCGGACTTCGGACGCAACTGACTTTCGACAGGTACTGACTCCTGCACTCCGGACCACGACGGGATGCCTTTTGATGTCTCCCATCGAACACCTTCATAGTGAGACGCTTATGCTCGTTTCTGCTCCGCCTCCCGTTAGATGACGTCGACGACAACACAAATAACCCTTACCATCGTAACGGGGATTAGATAACCGTTAAAACAACAACAACAAAACCGTTATCGAACCATGATAACCAACTATTTGATGCCCAAAAAAATTTAAACAGTTTTCTAACTTTTTTCATAGGTAATGTATTTTTTTAAACGCAATACATATATGCACTTATTTTAAATCTATGAATGAATATTTATGCCGTTATGAGTAAAATATGAGTAAATGTAGTGTATAGATATCAATAAAACATTTTTAAGTACAAATAGGCTTATTCAGTATAATAAATATAAGGGAGCAATATGTAAATGTTAATGAAAAAATATCTACGCGTTAGTATGCGTATATGGAATATACAAATTAGCACTTTGAATAGACATATCGTTGCATAAGAATATATTCGAAATATGCTCACTTAAACTAACTCAATAATGGAATACTTTTATCTTTATATATATATAGTATATACTCGTATAATATATATGTTCTTACGTAAATACTTATTAATTAATTAAATTAAATTCCTTCGTCACTTATTTCTTCAGTTTCGTCATCCAACAATAAGCTTGTCGAACCGTAATTACGGAGTCTGTGAATGGGGAAAAATAATTTAATGTTTTGAGATTGAAAAAAACATTTTAATACATGCATATGTACATATGTACATATTATGTATGAACACAATAATTAGTAATACATGAAAAAACGACTCCTGCCATACATACATACACACAGGCACAAAGAAAAATTATTTTTAACAAATCAGACTTGTAAGTGGAATTTACTTATGTATGTGTACATACACATTTCCAACATAAAAATTAAAAAATTATAGTTTAAAGCCAAACGCAAACTATAAGCATACTCCTGATGCTACTTTGGAAGTGCTTACCTCGTCGTCGGATACTTTAAGACCATCTAAATTAATACTGTTCCGTGAATAACTGCCGCCAGCACATTGATTAGTGCTGGTGGCCCTAGCAGTGCCACCTATACCAACCACAACTGCTTCACCAACGTTACCACCACCAGCACCACCAGTCTTGGAGGAATGCGAATGATCCTCCAGAAATAATTGGCGATTTACATCGTCTTTACACGAGTTAGGATTTGAATTTGTGTTCGCATTAGAATTAAAACTGGCGCTGCCACTCCCACTCACGCCCATACCTAGGCTCGAGGTGTTGGTCGTTTTCAATGGCAGTGCCAGATTAGAACGATTACCACTAGTCTGTTGCTGTTGTTGCTGGCCACTACCAATAAATCTACCAGATGACCGTTCACGCTGCTCGCGCTGGTGGTGATGATGTTGGTGCTGTAGATGAGATGGATTATCAAACTTTTGTTTGGCCCGCTCAAATTCCAGATTGCGCGATTTCGATTCAAAAATATTTTCTTCCAAGTGCGATGGTTTCGCATCGAAAAATGTGCTTGTCTGCTGCATCAAAGTACGTTCCGTATGACTTGAGCGTTTTGGTATAGCAGCTTCCGTGCCACTTCCATTCGGTAAGCTGCTAGCTGCATTATGGCTATGACGATTGCCAACAGGTTGATCATCAAAAATCTGACGTAGATCATTGATATTGGGCAAGCATTCACTAGGAATTTCTACGGCGATCTTATTGCGCAACTGTACACCGCCTACGGTGCGCATTTGAGGGCTGGGTGCACGTCTTAAAAATTTTGTTTTTGCATATGGCACATATACACATATTAGGGCATTGGAACATGTTTTTATAAATAGTAAAGTATTAAATGTTTCGCAATTTGAAATATTTATCCATCAGAAGAAGCAGCAATCCGAAAAGTTAATAAGTATGACAGATTTGTTAACAGTTACCAGTTATAGAAGGAAAACCTCCAGATTTCGTCTCCCAACCAGACAGAAAATAATTTTAAAAAGCGACAAACCTGGTTTGCAAATGTTGAATTTGCACTTGGAGCCCTTCAGTTTGACCAACCAATTCATCATTGGACCTTTGTAAACGGCGCACTTGGTTTACAGCCGAGTCCAGTTCGTCCTCGGCACTGGCTAATTCACGCTTCAATTCTTCCACTCGCTGTCGGAGTCGCTTCACCTAAAAGTAAAAGTTTAGAAATTTATTATTTCTATTTATAGAAATCTTTAGTGAAATGGGTCATTCACACCTCTTCAAATTTTTCAACCTTCTAACTTGATACAATTAAGTTCCATGTGTTAGGCAGGTTTGAGCATTGCAATTGATCTTTATCAGGGATAAATCATATGAAACAAACTTATACTTAGTACGTAAAGACATGAATTTATTTTTTCCCCGCAGGTACTGTAGAGAGTTTTCATTTTTCATTTAGAGTTGGATTATATAATCCTGCTCTGGGACATTACAATGTAATTTAAAAATAATATTTTATATGTCTATGGAGAGTAGCCCTGATTGTAGCCGCCTTATTTATCAAGTTTAATCAAAACATCTAAATTTTTCATCGTTTTCTAGGTTAGAAATAGAATATAATAGGTTAGAAAATACATCTGGAAATCAATTCGTTTGCGTTATTATGATTTGATTTGATGCAAACAACCGTTGAATGATACAAACAACCGTTAAATATCATATTTTCGTATCACACAAATTTTAAAATGTTACGCCATTTATTTGCATGCAGTATATTTTATTGTTGTTTCAGACGGCAACTGTTACAAAATCTATAGCAAAATATGGCAGCTGAGAAATTGTTCCACAGCCATTGTACCATTTCACACGCTTAGTTTTATCATTGTTCTGATCATCGAATTTGTACTGTACACATATGATCATGTATAAAAATATTTATACATACATATGCAGTGTCATATCAAGTATAATGATTCCAAAGAGAGAATACATCATTGAGAAAGGGGCAGAATACACACAACGAATCACGGAGAGAAAATAGTGTGACCAAACAGAACCATACATATGTATGCTATTCACACATGAGCACACATAAGCATAAAGTTAACTGATAAACAGCAATGAGCGCATTTAGACAATATAGCCTCTTTAATTAATTTCTTTCCGGTTATAATGGAAATATTGTTGATATTAATGATTTAAAGTAAAAATAATAAATAAAAGTAAATGAAATGAATACCCTATAAATCCGAGATACTCTATTCTATAACGAATTGATTGTGATTTTTGAAATTAATGATGGAACAAACTTATGCAAATGATCCTAAATGTATTAGATCCGAGCCAGTTTGATGTTAATTCCGCCTCTTTTAAACAAAAACATAGATCTCTTTGCATACATAAATATATTTTTTAACGCAAGTAGTAATCACTGCTGTAGTATACATATGCATTTGTATATATGTAAGTCCATATGTATTCATTTGCTGCTCTCCCTGTCTCTCAGTATGTGTATTGAGAATCATAAAATATACATATGTGTGATTACACTTGTGATTAAGCTTTCGGAAACCACATTCTCAGGTAGGTGAAAGATTACAGTACACAACTTAATCCAAAGATCTCTAAAATACTTTTATACTGGAATACAATAATATTAGTGAACAGTCGCACAAGAGCGCGCGAGCCAGGAGGTTTTATTCTACTAATACGTAAATAAGCAATATAAAGCAAATTGTTATCATTATACTACTCAAGTAGTTTCATAAATAATAGATACAAGATTATAAACAGATATAAATCGTAAAGTACAAAATGATTGCGAGATGCCTCTTATCGAAATTTCGTCCGACATCACAACTCTGTACTAAAGCAGTTTATGCAAAACAATTCGCTACCACAACTGAATCACCGAAATTTAATTGGCAAGATCCACTCAATTTAGAATCACAACTCACAGAAGAGGAGATCGCCATACGTGACGCATTTAGAAGTTACTGTGAAACGAGCCTACTGCCGCGCATCACTGCTGCCAATCGCAATGAAGTATTCCATAAGGAAATTATGGAGGAAATCGGCAGTCTAGGAGCATTAGGTTGTACAATTAATGGCTACGGCTGTGCCGGTGTGTCGAATGTCGCATACGGTTTGTTGGCCAGAGAAATCGAGCGGGTAGATTCGGCTTATCGCTCTGCTTTGAGCGTGCAGAGTTCTCTGGCGATGGGAGCGATATTCGATTATGGTTCTGCAATTCAGAAAGAAACATATCTACCTCGAATGGCCCAAGGCAAATTGATTGGTAAGTGATTCAAACAAATATAAAGCAAAGATCTTTATACTTTACATACAAGTATGTATTTACGAAAAGGACTATATATATCAATATATTTGTATATATTATATGTAATTACATATGTACAATAATCATTATATTTTTATAGGAGCATTTGGTTTAACCGAACCAAACCATGGTAGTGATCCAGCCGGCATGGAAACACGGGCCAAATATGACAGCAGTAGCAAGGAATACATTCTGAATGGCTCTAAAACTTGGATTACCAACTCTCCGATAGCGGATGTCCTTATCGTATGGGCAAAGTGTGAAGATGGAAAGGTGCGAGGATTTATAGTGGATCGGGCGCAATCGGTCAAAGGCTTATCCACGCCAAAAATAGAAGGAAAATTTTCTCTACGCGCATCTACCACCGGTATGATCTTAATGGACGATTTACATGTCCCCGAAGCTAATCTATTACCAAATGTTGAGGGCTTCAGAGGACCTTTCGGTTGTTTGAACAACGCACGCTATGGTATTGCGTGGGGTGCCATGGGAGCGGCAGAAGCATGTTTGCAAATCGCTCGCCAATATACACTTGATCGGAAACAATTCAAACGACCATTGGCAGCAAATCAATTGATACAAAAGAAGTTTGCTGATGCACAAACTGACATAGCATTAGGTTTACAAGCATGTCTTCAAGTAGGACGGCTTAAGGATCGGAAGTTACATACCCCAGAAATGATTTCACTAATCAAACGAAATAACTCAGGTAAAGCATTGGATATTGCTCGGAATATGCGTGATGTTCTTGGTGGCAACGGTATATCTGATGAATATCATGTTATACGGCATTCCATGAATTTGGAAGCTGTGAACACTTATGAAGGCACACACGACATCCATGCTCTTATTCTTGGGCGTGCTATTACAGGAATACCAGCATTCGCCAATTAAGTTAGCCTAAGACTAATATTTTATACTTTTTTATTTTATATTGCATTTCTCCATTTACATTGCCTGCCTTACTTAAAAAGAAAATGAAAGAAAAAATTTCCGTAACAATAAAATTAATTCGAAATTCTTACAAAATTATTAAAGTTTTCCAATTAGCTGAGATTTTTGCACTTACCTCGGCTTCGTATTGTTCTGCTCGCCGAACAGCGTGTCCTAACTCTGTATTTGTTTCGGCTAACAGTTTCTTCAATTTGGAATGTGATAATTTAATCTCGCTTATTTCTTTATTTCGATCAGCAAGTTCCTGTTGCAGTGCACGTACTTCAACATCATTCGCCTGCATTGGTCGACCTTTGCGGTCAGAACGCTCTTGATAGTCGCGTACCTCAGCTCGCAATTTTTTGTTGTCGCGTTCCAGAGCAAGCTTTTCTGTTTCGAGACGTTCTCTCTTACCCCATTCTGATGCATTCTCGGCCTGAAGACGTTCCAACTGAAAAAAATAAGGGGAAATGAATTTTAATAAATATCTCAGAGTTAGAATAAATACTCACCTCAGTACGCAGTTCTGCTAAGCGGCGTTCGAGGTTTTCTCGTGATGCAGTTTCTTCATGCAATGAGTTATTTATTATACGCATTTCAGCGCGGTGTTGTTCTTGTAGAGTCAGCAATTCCCGAACAGCTTCCTATAAAATCATCATATTCAATTAATTATTCAGTTAGCTTAGACTCTTTATTTATCAACTTTTTCGAACATAAAGTAATTAAAAAAAGCACAAATAAAACTATTTAAAATGCTACAAAAAATTTAACCAATCTCTGAATGTTCAAAATTAGACATTTTGAATAGCACAATCCAGAAAACAAATATTAATACTATCATTTATAGTATATGTATATCATGCGAAATTTGTTACTAGCTTATTGTAGTTGTAATGTGTTGCTCACCTGTTTAGCTAGGCGGAGCTCTTCCTGGCGATCACGAACTTCTTGTATTTCCAATGTTAACTTTTCGATTGTTTTATGTAGGATATTTTTCTCCCTGAAAATACGGACATTGTTGCATATTTTTGTAGTTAAAATATATTGGCACATAGTTATATAAAGTTATTCGTATAATAAAAATAAAAATCCGTTATGTTCTTTTTCTATACTCTTCTAAGCATTGCGTTTTTAAAGTCCAAATGAAGTTTTAAACCTAATTTAAAGTTCTTATACGAATTATTTAACAGATTTTTGATTTAGTGGTAATTCTTATGTATGTATATATACATAGAAAGTACTCACTCTCTTTCTGCTTGTACAGTCTTCTGTGCTTCATCTAAACGCAATTGAAGCATTGAGATTTTTTGCAGCAAATATTCCTCGTCAAAATCGTCTTTTGATAATTGTTGTATTAAACGCTTTTCTTCAGCTGATACCTCATCTGTCAATATTGTCTTTACTGTACCAATTCACTTTTCAATATTTAAAAAACTTACCCAATTCGTTAACATTTTTTGTTACGGCACCTTTAAGAACAAATTCTTCAATGTCCAAATCTTTCAAATCATTACAAATCGCCTTTGTAACCTGCAATATTTAATTTGTATACAAAATACAATAATATATGTCTATCAAAAATTACCAATCCGTCTTCACTGTTCACATTTTTTAAGCCATCAGATGAAATATCAGGTGAGCAATTGGTATCACGCCCATTTGCTTCAGTATCTTCAGAAGCATCACACATTCTAATAAATTATTACATTTTATATCAATCTTAAATAATAATTTACTATATAAATACTTACCCTGTTTTGTGAAATTGATCGGCATGTTTCATCATTAACGTGTGAACCTTTTCCATTTCTTTTTTAAGTTGAGAAATTTGTACCTCGAGATCATTTTTCTCCCGCTTATAAGAATTAGCTTCTTTCATAGATATGTCGAGATTGGCTCGCAACTGCTTAGATTCTTCTCTTGCTTTATTCCGTTCTGTTCGAACCTGATCACAATAATCAAATAATACAAAGTTTCTATGAATATCGATTAAACAAGTTCTTATTTCTAAATTACTATGACTCGTAGCTACGACAAATTATAACGGAAATATTATGTGTATATACCTTACTCCATTTTTCACGCCAATTAGCCGTACAATCTGACCACCACTTCATCGTCTTTTCCATTTGAGCAGCGCGCGCTCGTGCTTCATCCAACTCCCGTTGCCTCTGAGCCTGAATCAAATTAGAATTTTTTATTCATATGTACCTTTAATTTATGGCTTTAATGTGTAAGGAAGTTTTCATTTACTTCTCGCGCCTCCCATTCTGTAGCATCCCCAAATCTAGGTGTTTCCGAAGTTCCTCCTCGTCGTTGCACTGGCACCGCACTTTGAGACATGTTTCAGAGGCTAACAGAGCAATCCACAGATGGAAAGGAAATGTAAATATTTGCAAAAAAAAAGTGCTCTACACTGTTTTCTTTTCAGTGAAACTTGTTAAATTATTTTATTCTTTCAGAAACTACGATTATTTATTTTCATTTTACTTTCGTTATTTTCGTATACACAAAATGTTGACGTTCTTTTCTACCCATATTCTCAACGTCAATTTGACGTCTTCTGCATTCTCTGTCCAAAATCGAGAATGTCAATGTTTGTCAAAAATTAACTATTTGTCAGAGTTTACTACTCAACTGAAACTGCTGTACACCTTGCCTAATCTTACAAAATACATTAAAATTTTTAACACTATACACAATATGTTTTGAGATTATATAAAATGCTCTTTATTATTATTATAAGTTTCCTATAATTTCTCTCCTTTTTCATCTATAATAGTCTCTTGAGTTTTTACTTAGCCACAAACCTCAGATCCTCCTCCACAAATTTTTAGAAACTACACATTTCATTTTTCAGTCAGAAATCGCTAAATAGGTGAAATTTCATTCGTATTTCTGATTTACATAGAATTTTTGGTTTGTTTTGCGTCAGGCAATTGCGTTTCTATCAAGTGAAACGCAGCAAAGCGAAGCAAAATATAGTTCAAATTGTAATGCTTTCCCAAGCTACAGTAGCCATTCTTATTTGAGAGAAACGCAAAGAGCAAAGCGTTTTTTTGACATACCCTTTGCTTTTTTCGCTGCCCTGTTAATTTTATAAATAATTTCTTAAATAAAAAGTAGTGCCTATAGAAAGAAATTCGAATAAATTGAGGAGACATAAATTAGTGGCGTATTCATTAAAAATACATATCAGTGAGAAATTATTTATCTAATTTAAAATAATGGAATATAATATCCAATTTTCTGGCAGCATTGTTCAGTTACATTTCAGTGGTTGACATGTCGCGTTTCCTTCTTTTGACATTACTGCGTCAACGTGATTCGATCTTTTTCCGCTTTGAACTCTGAAGATGGCGGTCGGTAAAAATAAGGGTCTCTCTAAAGGAGGTAAAAAAGGTGGCAAGAAGAAGGTTGTAGATCCCTTCTCACGCAAAGATTGGTACGATGTAAAAGCACCAAACATGTTCGTGACCCGCCAGATTGGCAAAACTTTGGTTAACCGTACCCAGGGTCAGAGAATCGCCTCTGACTACTTGAAGGGTCGTGTGTTCGAGGTATCATTGGCTGATTTGCAAAACGACAACGATTCGGATCGTTCTTTCCGTAAGTTCCGTTTGATTGCTGAGGATGTTCAGGACCGCAATGTGCTCTGCAATTTCCACGGTATGGATTTGACTACAGACAAGTACAGGTACGATAATAAGTGAAAAGTGTTTATTGATTATTAGTTAGCAAAACACAATTGCACATACATATGTACAATATGGTTCAGTCTTCATTTTAAGTATGAAATCTGAACCAAGTTCTCTATTGTTATTAATGGGAAGAAAACTTATATGGTATATGTTCTGCAACAACGGACGTATAATTCAGACAAAATATTTCACAACTATATGTTTTGTCTCTACGATGCTCCAAGATTAAAACTTCAAACGGCACCCTGGGGAACTGTTACCTACATTCCCAGTTAGGGATTAGTTTGTAAACATTTATATTAGCTGTAATATCTAATATTTATTTTCATGTATAAATATAAAGTCGATACTCATTAATATGTTATTCTCATTTAGGTCCATGGTAAAGAAATGGCAGACACTTATTGAAGCCATTGTCGAAGCTAAGACCACTGACGGTTACATGCTACGTGTTTTCTGTATTGGCTTTACTGCTAAGGATCAACAATCACAGCGCAAAACTTGCTACGCTCAACAGTCTCAAGTTCGTAATATTCGCTCAAAGATGACTGAAATCATTACCAACGATGTAACCAGCGCTGACTTGAAGCAGTTGGTAAACAAGCTAGCACTTGACTCCATTGCTAAGGACATTGAGAAGAAGTGCCAACGCATTTATCCTTTGCATGATGTTTACATTCGTAAAGTAAAGGTTTTGAAGAAGCCGCGTTTCGATCTGTCCAAATTGTTAGAATTACACGGTGATGGCGGTGGCAAAGGTACTGATGCTGTTGTTTCTTCGGAAGGCGCTGTTGTCGAAAGACCCGAAGGTTATGAACCTCCAGTACAGGAATCTGTTTAATATAATAATTAATTAAACAACATACACTTTATAATGTAGAAGATACAAAGGAAAGAAAAGCCAAAACTCGCACATAGGAGTTTTGCCGAAAAAACTTAATACTGAGTTTGTTTTAATTTTTTTTAAGTGTATAGCCTAAGGGAAGTCGTTTCGTTTCGTTTTTCTTCTTTCTTTGCAGTAATAAATCCTGATTTCAAAATGGAAACCGTGTGTGCAGTTTACTAATATTACGAAGGTAAATAAATTGTTGTGTTACATTTTTAAGTGTGTTGTGAAATAAAATAATGATGTTAATATTTTTCGTCGCTGAATGTAAATTTATGATGTCAAAGTTAAACTGATTTCATACAAATTCTGAAAAACTTTACTCCGATAAACAATTATTAATGTCAAACAATCTCTTTTCAGTGGTTTGGTGCGCATGGTGGAGCATCGCAAATATTTACGATGTAAGTAAAAACTATTTAATAAAGTTTAAGTTTATATTGTGAAATAATGATGTTTTCAAATTATTTGCTACTCTTGAAAAAGTACTTTGATGTAAATGTATTCTGATTCAGTTTCACAATAAATCCTAATTAGATTTTTATAGTTTATATATATATATCTATAAATGTATTTTAATTTCTTTCGTTTTAGGATTTGGGCATACGATTTCCGTTAGATCTGCACCGTTCATTGCTCAATAGTATATATGTGGATAAAGGTTCGTATTATCTAGTTTTTATTTTGTTCTACTCGAAGAAAATGATGTTTTCATATTATTTGCTACTCTTGAAGATAATGATGTAAACCTAATTCTGATTAAAATTTAATTTACATTTTTGATTTTAGTAAAAAAAAAAATATTACATATATTTTTTTATATTACAGCTTTCTGTATTAGGAATTCACCTTGCAACTCATTTGGATTCTCACGATTGGTAAGTTAATTCTAAACATTTACAGATTTTCAACTAAATGTTTAAATTGATGACAACTTTTGATGTAACTTGAAAAATTTATGAAAGTTTTACTAAAAATAGATAGTAGAACTGATTGGTTATTTCATTTCTTTTAATGCTTGTTTGTTGACTTCAAAAAGTAAAAATATATTATATTTTTTACTTTCAGTTGTGACTTTGTAATCATATAATCGAAACGAAGTTATATCTCACATGTTTCCCAAAATTATTGGACCTTGTTTTTGAAGCCACAATAAAGAAGAAAAGGTAATTATAGCACTTGCTTTTATATGGTATGATTAAAATGATGACAACTTACCCAGCTCGCTTTGAAATTAATTGAAGAAAACTGTTCCTTATCCAACGCAAATATAAATCACTGATTTTCTTATGCTTATAAATTTTAGTCCATAGCTTATATTTGTTTTTAATGAACATTTTTCTGTTTTGTAGTTCAATTGTTTTTCTGAAATGCTGAGGACAGAAACAACTTTTTGATAAAAATCAGGTATTAAAATATATTTTAATATACTTTACTTTAATTAATTTTATTTATTATAAGTTTATCTTCATATGATGAGATGTTTTCGGATTCCCCAACATTTGACTGTTAAATGACTAAATCCTCTCTGATTGCATTAGATTTAAGATAATTGTTTTCTTTTTTACCCAAGAGTTAACGATATTTATGTTTTTTTACAGCTCTTAATGTGGGACTGCCATAACTTAATACAATTCTAGGCATTTATCTGGACCTCATTTTAAAATGATCGGCTTGCTTAGATATGTATGAAGGTAAGTGGGAGAAATTTTCTTTTTATGTACACTGGTGGCCAATAATGAAAGATTGCATAACATATAACACTGTTTTAGTTGGTGACGAAAATTTTTTATAAGCCTGTGGTTTTCGACAAGAAAAACAGCAACACAGTTTAGACAGTGTTTGTGAAAAAAATCTCTAGTTAAGAGGCCACCAATGTGTATTAATACCCAATTACGGTTTGTAGTTGCACTCAGTTGAATTGAAGTTAAAATAATTCTATTTCAGATCCACCACTCTTTTCGATATTACGAAGTTGTTGAAATTATTTAAAAGAAAAATTAAAATAATTGCAAACCGTAATAGGGACTAAAGTGCTTCTATTTAAATGATGAAACTTTGACCCAGCTCGCTTCGATACACCATGAAGAGAACTGTCCCAATATCCAACGCAAAAATATATTTACTGATATATTACTAAGTTTTCTTATTCTTCGAAGCCATAAATACAAGTATATTAATTATCTTTATTTTCTTTACAGACGAGGGCAAAAGGATCACATTGGAAATGTAAGTATTCAAAAGTAAAAAATTATGCATTTATATCATTTATGATGAGATATTTTCGGATTCCCCTTCATTTAACTGATAAATGACTACATCCAAACTGAAACATAACTACAAACTCATAATATAATTATTATTTTGCTATTTCTATAAAGTAACGCCCTTCTTTTGTTTTGCAGATGAACTTGCTGTTGTCTATTGATTTATAAGGTAAGCATAAATTTGAATACATATGTAGAATTTTGTAAAACCTACTTATATGATGATACTCTGACCCAGCTCGCTTTGATTTTCAATGAAGAGAATTCGTCCCATTATCCAACGCAAATTAATTTTTCTGAACAATTTTTTCAATTCATTTAAATATATTTTTTTTAACATATTAATCATAATATTTATTTATTTTTAATTTCAGGTATGTTAGTACACGTCAAACCTGCGCAGCACTTGATCAACTCTTTGAAATTTGTTATTTTTTACCATATGTTACTAATATTAAAATAAATAAAAATGAAACAAACTAAACAATGATTTTAATTTGTAGTAAACAAAAATATGTATAATGAATTTATTAATTTTTTAAAACAAATGGAACATGACACCTTAAGCAGTAGCCATCGAAAATTAATTTTAATGAACCAACTTTAATTACTGACTTCCTTCTCTATTTGTAAATCTTTGTTGACGAGTCGACTCCATTTGCTTGGCTAGTTCCCATGCATCCTTGTCAAGCACATTTTTGCCTCGTGCCACAGCCAATAACCGAGTTAATACCAACAAATGATGTAACTCTTCGGCATCGCGAATGCTTTTATTTTTACGCATTTCTACAAAATCATTTTGAATCATTTCGCTCTCAGCTGGATTCACATTAAATTCAGTGAGTTTAGCCATAGTCAGGAACCGTCTAAATTGATTTAATCGAGTTGGATTCAAATAATGCCTAGCTGCCTTGAGCGACTCCTCAATAACTTCAACGGATTGGTCATCATACTCGATCGGTACAAATGCATCGTACTATAGACAAATATTTGTAATTACATTCTTAGTAATATGTAAGTGTATTTTTTAAAAAAACTTACCGGCAAAATACTTTTCTTTTCACTGAAACACAATATTGGAATATCGACTTCATAATCAATTTCATAATACTGGAAATTACATTTCAACTCTTGATGCGTCATAACATGTCCAAGAATTTGCATAGACAAAATGCCATTGCTGTTAAGGCGATCAGATTTAGTAAATGTCTCATCTATCACGAGATGTGTTTGTGGTGCAAGCTGTAGCATTCCTGAGACTAACTTGTTGGTTTCATAATCCTTTCTATAAGTGTTATATAAGAAAATAAATAAATTTCGCCTATAACTATGAAGACTTACTTTGGTCCAAAAGTTGATTCGTTCATTGTCTCCGCTGTCATTGTAATATAATGGCTGGCTGGTATTATCAAGTCCAATAGCTCGTAAAATTGTTTCGTATAATTTGAAATACGATTCTGTGGTAAATTAAAGATATTTAAGAGAAACCTTCCCAAACATCGAGATTCTGCTCTGCAATAACTGTGAATATGTAAATATATATAGTTAATAGTAAATATTTCTAAAAATTTTATTTACAAAGTACTACTTACACTGTAGATATTAAATGTGATAAGAGATATTCCGCAGCTAAATTGTCATTGAAAAGGCATAACTTTAAGAACGTTCGGAATTCATTGCCTACAGATAACATGTTGAAATCGTGTGAGTCTGTACATGTCTGCGAATTTGACAGCAATCTCTCATCCAATAAAGGATTTGGATGTGGCAAGCAATGTACCGCTATTGCATGAAGTCGAGGTATTAATGATGGCGGCGGGTTTTGCGCTTGTATCTCATTTAAATTATCAAACGCATCTACGTCCATTGTTGTGGCGTCCAATGCTGGATTCACCGAGAGAAAACCAACCACATCAATAATAGTGTTTAATTTGTACTTTTCGAAGTCGTTGTATATTTTAACCATACAAGCTTTACTGGGGCGACTAGGAATTGGCGAGTTTAGATGGTATTCCATACCAATTACTGAATTTGAGGTGTGATTAACTGCGTCACTTAACTTTTCCCCTGTACGTTGTCGCTTATTAGTATCACCATCAGCAACAGGGCTGGCACTTGTATCGATTTCAACATGCATATTATCTTCTTCCATAGGTGCGGAACGCTTCTTACCTGCTGTATTTTCCGTTTCCACTGGCTTTGGAAAATTGTTACGACTACACAGAGATTCATATTCTTGGCACCAGTTATTTAAACCGGGTATAGAAATAACAAAGAAGGTACGGCGCTCACCGTGAACATTTTCCTTAGCATCATGATTTACACGTTCACCCTCATTTAACAATAAACAGTCTCGAAATTTACCATCTTGGACTCTACAAGTATTATCTTCTTTAACAATTTCGTAACGTTCCAAGTACATTTCGGGGTCTAGCATGTCTTGAATCATTCCTCGAAATCTCACAACACTCATGTCTTTCAAGTCATGCAATGGGGTATAGTTAAGCAACGGAATTCCACTCCAACCTTTCGGATCCTGTAAAGATGTAATGAATAAACCGCCTTCCTCACTTTTTAAGTGTTCTGGCAGAATATTTAAGCTCAAAGAATGCATTTTCAAACTTGTGTTTTATAAACAATAGTAACAAAATGAAGTGTACGATTAACAAAACGAAAAATTCCAAAGCAGAAACAATACATATGTTTTGTTTGTTTGTCACTCGATTTGGCGCCAAAACATAAGTCAAATTGGCAACGCCTAAGCAAATAAATCGATCAAACATATCCATACATACAAAATTGAATTTACATATTTTTAAAGAATTTTCTAAAAAGTTTAACTAAAATATTTCATTATAAAATTGGCTGATAAGTTTAAGTGCAGATTTTAAATATATTCCTAGTGAAATAGCAGATAGGGTAAACGAACCAACTTTCAAAGCTTAATTTTTTTAATGTCTTCTTGAATAGAAAGTTTCGGAATCTTCATAACACATTAGAAATTTAATTTAATAGAATTTATAAAAGATGATCCTGTCTGTTCGTTTGATATACATATTTGAAAACATATCCAATTTGATAATCCAAATTAAAAATATAGTGAAAATTTTTATCATTGACTAGACGTTGTCATTTTTGAATGCAGCTGAATATTGATTTGTTTCTTAACTCGGTCTATCGATATATTACTATCAACCCTATAACGCTTAATCTGAATGTATCTAGTAGAATGCATCGTAGATACATAAGAATAATTGTGTTGAGTGTAACAAAAAAATAAAAATTAAGGTAGTTGAAAGATTAATATATTGTTGAAAATCCCAATATTATGATGGCAAGACGAGGTGGGAAGCGAATTCGAATGAATGATCCACCTCCAGAGTACGAGGAACATGGGTAAATATCATTAGTTTGAAGTTGGTTTGACTGTACGTTCATGAATAATTGTTAAAATTGTAGAGAAGGGTTAAATGAAAGTACTTCAGATGGAGATAGTCCAATGAAACGAATGACTCGCCTTCGCGCCAGAGGAGGAATCCGCGATAAACCGCCAATAATAGACGACGATGAAGACGACTTTTTCGCACCGGTTGCCCGCAAACGAAAGCAACCGGGTCCCCGCAAACCCCCTGGGGAACGCCGTGAACGAGTTGATAGACCAAGAAAAGAGCATATTGAAAAGGAACAGGAGAGGGTGGATATGGAAAGGGATGTCACTACTGATGAAAACAGTTTGTACTTCATTGTGCGACATTCAAAGTCAGCTATAGCGGTAAGTGAAAACGATACAAATTGGAATACTGGGTTAATTTAAAATTTGTTTCAGAGTATTGTTGATGACTGGATCGAAAAATACAAAGAAAACCGTGATTCTGCACTTATAGCTCTAATGCAATTTTTCATAAATGCAAGTGGTTGTAAGGGTAAAATATCTGAAGATATGCCTCATCCAATGGAACATACCGCGGTGATTCGAAAAATGACTGAGGAATTTGACGAGGTTACAGGAATACATTATTAGTTTATTTTAATTTCATTTTATTTCGGTCCAATAGGAAAGCGGAGAATATCCGCTAATAATGCCTGGCCAACAATGGAAGAAATTTAAAATGAATTTTTGTGATTTTGTTCAAACTTTGGTTAAACAATGTCAATATTCCATTATATATGATCAATTTCTCATGGATAACGTAATATCGCTTTTGACGGGCCTGTCTGATTCCCAAGTGCGCGCCTTCCGACATACGGCAACTTTGGCAGCCATGAAGTTAATGACAGCTTTGGTAGATGTGGCGTTATTGGTATCTAATAACTTTGAAAATGCTGCTAAACAATATGAAGCCGAACGTGTTAAGGTACGAAGTATTTGTAATTAAACATATTAGAAACGCTATCAAAATAAACTTTCTTTTAGTCGCGAGACCGTCGGGCAACTGACCGGCTCGAGTCTTTGATGACTAAACGAGCTGAGCTTGAAGAGAATATGGACGAAATTAAGAATATGTTGACTTACATGTTTAAGTCCGTTTTCGTGCATCGTTATAGGTACTTATGAAGTAATACTTTTAAAATTATTAACTTAATTTTTAATTCTTTTTAATTTTCTTAGGGATACTTTACCAGATATTCGAGCAATTTGTATGGCTGAAATTGGGGTATGGATGGAAAACTACCCGCAAAATTTTTTGGATGATTCTTATTTGAAATATATCGGTTGGACATTGCATGATAAAGTTGGCGAAGTTCGTCTTCGTTGCTTACAAGCTCTGCTACCTTTGTATGATAAAGAAGAATTGAAAGGGAAATTGGAGCTCTTTACATCAAAATTTAAAGACCGAATTGTCGCCATGACATTGGATAAAGAATTTGAAGTGGCAGTTCATGCAGTGAAATTGGTTATCAGTATTTTAAAGTAAATTTTTTATTTTCGTTTTGAATTACTTATTTTATGAATGCAAACTAACTTTTTAGAATACATCCTGACATATTGGCAGATAAGGATTGTGAAATTGTATATGAACTTGTTTATTCATCACATCGCGGCGTAGCGCAAGCTGCAGCAGAGTTTTTGAATGTACGTCTTTTCCATTTAACATCGGATATGGAGGAAACCAAAACTAGACGCGGCAAAATACGTCTACCCAATACGCCTTTGATACGAGATTTAGTGCAATTCTTTATTGAGTCAGAATTGCATGAACATGGCGCCTACCTGGTGGACTCTTTCATCGACAATAACGCCATGGTCAAGGATTGGGAATGTATGACTGATTTACTGCTCGAAGAACCTGGCATTAACGAAGAGGTATTGGATAATAAACAAGAATCCACCCTTATTGAGATAATGGTAAGCAGTGTAAAACAATCGGCGACAGGTGAGGCTCCTGTTGGACGTGCCAGTAACCGTAAAATAACGTTGAGCTCAAAAGAACTAAAAGCTATACAAGATGAAAAAGTACGGCTTACGGAACATTTTATTTCAACACTTCCTCCTTTGTTGGAAAAATACCAGGCAGACAGCGAGAAATTAGCAAACCTTTTGGCTGTACCGCAATACTTTGAATTGGATATATATACTACAAATCGACAAGAATCGAACTTACAGGCTCTTTTGGATAAAATGAGTTATATAATGTCTGTACATACGGACCGAGAAGTGCTTGAGACGTGCGCCAAAACACTTGAGTACCTATGCAGCGAGGGTAGTGCCACCTACACCCGGTGTGATGTAGCGCGTTCAAATATTATCGACAATGCGGTCAACAAATATAAGGACGCTATCGATGACTGGCGTAACTTAATAGCAGGTGAGTAAATACACTAAATGCAAATTCATCAAAAGAGTCATAATTAATTACATCATATTCAGGCGAGGAACTACCCAACGAAGATGAAATCTATAATGTTACAATTTCGCTAAAAGTTATATCCATTCTATATGCCTCACACAATCTTAACCCTTGGAACTTATTCGAATCAATTTTCCAAGACGTGGAAGAATGTCAATCCAAAGAAAATCCTGGACGCACACTGCCCAATGAAGCGCTGATATATTGCATCGAAGCATGTTATTTCTCAATAAGTTGGGGTCTGTATTTTGTTGAGAACCAATGCGAGAGTAATAACGTCGTCATGGTTTGCTCTGAACTGCGCGATAACTTAGTGAAATATATGGCGGCTTGTTTTGAATTAACAAGGGACGGCCCAACGGAGCAAATCCAAGAATCGGTTAGTTACTTTTTCACTTGTTTAGCATGTGGTAATATTTATATTTATTTTCATTACCTTTGCTTCTAATTAATAGGCCTACCAGTCAATATGTGATATTTTGATTGTATTTTCTGATCAACTTTCGAAAAACGAGAATGAAAATTTACGCTCACTGGAGTATAAGTCAACGCTGGACGAACAGCTAATTTTAAATAACTTTGTTCAACATTACGTTTTTACAATCAAACAAGAAGGTATCTAAGAGCTCTTTTTATTTTTTAAGTTAAAGTGCGTATATTTCATTGCAGTTGTTCAAGACGAGACACGAATTGAGGAATTACACAAAAAGCGCAACTTTTTGGCTTCATTTTGCAAACTAATTGTTTATAATATTATACCAACAAAGAGTGCGGCGGGAATGTTCAAACACTATGTGAAGGTAAGTAAGCCCTAAGTGGTCCGTCTCAATGAAGGATGTTGGTGTCTTCGTTTTTATTTAATTTAATTTCGTTTCAGTGTTATAATGAGTACGGCGACATTATTAAAGCTACCCTTGGGAAGGCACGCGAAATAAATAAAATAAACTTTGCTTTGACTCTGCTCCTTAGCTTGATAGCAGTGTTCAAAGAATTGCAGCAACAATCCGAAAATGGTGTAATTTCCAAGAACTCGCACGATTTTTCCGACTTAAAGGAATTGGCAAAGCGTTTCGCATTGACATTTGGCTTTGATGCAATTAAAAATCGCGAACCGGTTATCGCTTTGCACCGAGCTGGTATTCTTTTTGCCGTCGGCGATGTTCCTGAAGATCCAGTTGCGGCACCCACACGACTTTTATTCCTTGAAGTATTAAACGAATTCAACAACAAATTGTTAAAGCAGGATAAAAAAGTAATACTGAGTTTTCTTGATCGACGCATTTCTCCGGCCATGCCATCAAGCAGAGCTGAAGAATGGCAACCACTTGTTCTCTACAGAAACTCACTGCTGCACGGCGAGACCGATCAAGCTCCGGTAGCAAAGCGCGCTTATGCGCGGAAACGAAGAGAACATGGTACTAAAATTATTATTTTTTGTTCCTTCAATAAGTATGACTAAATGTTTTCTGATATTTTTTAGATGACGAATACGATGATTACGAATATGAGGAGGATCATAACGATGTATAATTTTTAGGTTAAATAATCCTATTTTTAAGTAAATGTTTTTTATTATGTTTCCTTTGGAGAAACGTACTTTGTTATTTATTAGAAGTGAAAATTTGTAAATGCAAAGTTTAAAATATAAAACGAAATATCGCTGAATACCATGTATTTACAATCGAGAATGTTTTCTTTAGAATATGATGTTATAATTCTATAGGCGAATATAACTCCTGTAAATTAAAGTGTGCAACATTTTACTATGCTTCAAAAGAAAATATATATATTTTATTTTTGTTTTCTATGAAATACAAAACGTATTTTATCCATCTCCCCTGATAACCATATATTGTTTTATACTTAAAGAGCATTTAGGTGTAAATAAAATACTAATTAACGATTTCACTCAGCTAAACACTAGCATGGATATATTCCAGAGATCCTTAATTGAGGTTTGAAATTAGGATTAGCTCTTGGAGTTACATATTTCGTTACTCAAAATCAAGAGATATTTTATAAAAGTTTCAATTATTTTTCGCATATTTACTGAAGATACCGCTGTATATTCATAGAAAATATGCAAAATAAAAACTTTCCTTTTAAATTACCTAAGAAAAAATATGCACATGTAATTATTTTATTGAAGTGTTTTTTTCTTCGTTGATTTTGTAAAGCTAAAATCACAACAAAAGGCGTTGAGAGGCGAAAGTCTGTGCCCTGCCGATGGCTTCTTCTAATTGTTCTTCAAATAAAGTGGACACTTTTCTGCCTTTCATATTACATACTTCTGCGGAATCTTGACCCTTTGGTGCTGAAACCTGCGATTTAAAAACCACTGCGAATTCTTTTAGCCATTGTTCGGCATCAAAATGATCGCTGACAAATTTCTGTAAATATCAATAACACATACATATATGCGCACATATGCTTTGTTAAAAAATAGAGGTTGCAATACCTTGGGCACACAACAACGTGCTTTAACGATGTTATCACACATGCTAGCTACAAGTATCGGACGATCGGTACAAAGTTTTGTAGCCCTTTGCAAGGGCACCTCCTCGACCAGTGCTGAGCTTGTGATGTAATGCACAATGAAGGGATGGCTTTTAATAGGTTTTTCTTGTAATAACGTTTTCATTTCGACCTCGACAAACTCTCTGCAATAATTAATCATAATGGAAAAAGAGAAATACTATATAATGATTAAAAATAAATTACTTTAAAGTTGTCCGGGTTGTTTCTTTAAGCTTTTTGAGCATATCATTAATGCGTGCTATGGTGTCAATTTTAAACACGTATGGTAACGCAACTTCCATATGTATCAAATTGTGCCGTATCTTTTGCAGTTCAATCTCAGTGGCATTTGTAACTTTATCAGTCTTAAACTCCTTATCCAGCATGTCCACACGGTGTTGTAAGAGAGCTGCTATTTTTAAAGCCTATAAAACACGACTGATTTTGTACCGTTAAATTTAACAAATAATGAATACTTATCATCTAAGGCTTGACGTACATTTTCTGCGGCTTCGCCTGCAACTGCTGTGAAGGAAAATCGTGCACGATTCGTTTGTCTAAGATTTGTGATGCAAAAATATTCTATTTCTTGTGTATTTGTCACATGAGTGCCGCAACACAACTCTTTGGAAATCAATTGAGGCTTCTCACAGTTTATGCTTATCAATCGTAGTCCAGTCTCAGGATATATTTCCCCAGGTATCATTGTAATATCGTCTTGTTGTAATACGTCACTGGCGTTTATAATCTTCACATCCACTGGCACTTTTGAGTTTATAGTACCTCTATTTGTATAAATTCGTGCAAACTAAGCTTAAAATTTAATTTGGTATTTAGTTTCTTACTTACACAATCATATCTTCCAGCTGTGTAATATCCTCCTTTTTAATGCGTTTTCCAATTAGACCTACCTCAAGCTTGAAGTTATCAGTCGTAACGGCACTGGAGACTTGATAGGTGACTTTTTTGAACAGCGTACGGATGGCAGCATTTAACAAATGGATTGCTAGATGAAAAATAGATTCACAAATTTTACTCTTGAATTCGAATTCAAGCAAAATTAATTAATAAAGAATACATACCTGTGTGATGACATGTTGTCAGTTGACGGCGATTAGCATCTACCAAAAGCTTTATTTGAGCACCTGTTTTCAATATAAAGTCCTTTTCAACATTCGACAAGTCACACACATGTATAATACAATCATTCATAGCTATAACTTCTCTGACAGGCAGCTCAAGTGTTTGGCCATTTGTTTCAGATGTTAGCAGCATTGAGCCAATATCACTTTGCTGTCCACCAGACTCATGATAAAAGTTTGTGATGTCTGTTGTCACATATAATAATTCTGATTGCGAGTTATTCAATGACACTGTGTTGGATTCTTTGCCTTCAAATACCATACCAGTAACTCGGGCCGAAACACAAGGAATATTATACCGTTTTTTATCTATATCATAACTATAATTATATTTCGGACTATTATCTGTGTAATTGAGTTTCTGCGTGAGCAGTAGGAGCGCTTCGTTTGTATGTTGATTTTTTAGCTTGTTTTCACTGCTACCATCGTTTAAAGAAGCTTTTGATCTCAACTTAGCATTCGCTATTTCTTTCAAGTAACCATTTAAATCACATTCCATATTCTCTAATTCCGCAAGTTTTTTGAAATTTTCCTCAGTTAAACCATAAGTATCCGTAAGTTTGAAGAGAAATTTGCCGGGTATGATATTGTTATTAAATTTTTCCTTGTGAATTTGAAAATCTCGATAAGCTGACACAAAACCGGGACATTCCATTAAATCAACTTCATCCAGGTTGGGATATTCCATTAGGATCTCAGCAAATGCTCTCGAAGAGCTTTCCCGTAATGCCTTGAATACTTCGCGTTCATGAGCTATTAACTCGAGTATGGAATTTTGTTTATTATATAAATCCGGATACGCCATACCTATTGTATCTATTACTATAGGTATAAGTTGAGATACCAACATCTCATTTTTAAATATATTTTCGCTGATGGTAAATGCTTTGCGTAAAACCCGTCGCAGTTTTTGGCTAAAAAATAGGAAATTTAAATATTATATTGATTTCTTATGTAAATTAAATACTTTTGATCCGGTAACATGCCATCTCCTAAACAAACCGTTATCATACGAGAGTGGTCTGCTAGAATTCTATATCCGGTGTCCAGTGTAGCGTCTTCTAGTGGGGTTGGGAATTTACTACTATAATGTGGTGCGTGTGTTATCTAACAAAAGCAAGTATTTTAAAGAAACATATGCATATAATTAACGTAATCATAATCCACATACTTTTTGAATGGCGTTGAAAATTGGCATGAAAAGATCTGTATCATAATTGGATGATTTATTTTGTAAAATTGCAGTTAGTCTTTCAAATCCCATGCCTGTATCTACATGTTGTGCGGGTAATTGTGTTACAGATCCATTTTCGTTCCTAAAACGGAATCCTGATATATATTTTTGAAAAATTGAAAAAAATATTATTTACCTATTGTATTGGATAAATACCAAATTCCACAATTCGGTTAAATCTGGTCTGTCTTTGTTAACGAGTTTCGCGCGTTCATGACCTCTTGTAGGGCAATGATCGATATGTATTTCTGTACAGGGACCACACGGGCCAGTCGCACCCATTTCCCAAAAATTTTCTTTACAACCAAACGGTAATACTCTTTCAGCGGGAAAACTGTTAAGAAATTATAATGTAACAAAATAAGTTACAAACTTAAATTAAAATTTTAATGTACCCTAAACTTCGCCATATTTCATAACATTCCAAATCCGCAGGCAAACCAAGTACCTTATCACCCGCGAAATATGTTACATATAATCTACTTGGATCGATGTTATAAGGGCCACGTAAAAGCTCAAAGGCTAGTTCACAGGCTTCCCGCTGTTTCAATAAAATTGTTAATTAGAGGAGAAAAAATTTTATTTTTTTATTATATGTACCTTAAAATAATCTCCGAACGACCAATTTCCTAACATTTCAAAAAAGGTGTGATGATAGCTGTCCTGACCCACAATAGAAAGATCATTGTGTTTACCACCAACTCGAATACATTTTTGCGAATTGGTTACTCGAGGATAAGGCGGTTGAGCTTTACCCAAGAAAACCGACTTGAACTAGACGCATATATACATTTAATACGACTGTTATGTTCTATATCATTACATTACACCTACTTGATTCATACCAGCGTTAACGAATGCCACGGTCGGGTCACAGAAAGGCACTACCGGGCTGGACCGCACAAATTTGTGATCATGATTTGTTTTGAAATAGTCAATGAATGTCTTGCGGATTTCCTGCGAGGTTAAGACTCGTTGCAACTTTTTGGCAGAAGAATACATTGCGCTAATAAAGCGCTAATAACTAGAATAAATAATTGTATTGTTTGCCAATTCTATTCGGTATATCGGCAACTATTGTCCTAAAAGCCGGACCAATTAATAGTACAATACAGTGAACCGAAAAAAAATATATGTAATATATGTATTTGTCAAAATCATAACACTTGCGTTGCCAGCATTAAGAGTATGAAATATATCAAAGAGGTTTTTATCGATTAAAATGTATATCGATAGCACTGTTTAAAAAATTCTATTTACTAAGTTCCGGCCACAGACTGCTTTTGACACTTGCATTGTTTTAAGTGCGATAACGGTAAAATCACAATTCTTAAGATTTAAGCCTTAGTGATATTGATAGCCAACAAAGAAAGCTTTTTAAGTATTTTAAAATATGTAATGTAACACATATAGTTTTCAGAAGGTGACGAAGATAGAAATATAATGATTTTATGTCTCTTCGTATATACCGCTTGATATCTGACAGTATCCTATAGTCTTCAGGTATTGGAGATATTGGCAGTTAAAAGACTTATTCATGGAAGGTTTATCCTTTATCTCACATATTGAGACTAATTGCATATCGAAAGCATCACATTTTCACAAGAGAAAATATCAGTGACAATGAGGAACTTCAATGAGCCGACTGAGGCCTGCTAGAATTTGAAAACATTTCTGTCAAAATATGTGACGTAATGTTAGAATTAAATAAGAAAAAGAACAAATATATATACAATACGTGTGTAATTTCCCAACTAACATAAACAAATAATAATGAAATAAAACTCATATCAATTTACATAACTTCTTTGTAGTTGAATAATATTCTTAGAGATATTGTGAAATATTTACATTGCTTATAGATTTACAATTAATATATAAATGTACATAAGTGTATATATATAATGTAAACATCATTAAAAAATAATTATTCGACTATGAAATTAAAAAGCGGAATGCTTGTTAATTATCGGATAAGATTCTTATGCAAAGATTAGTGCACGACAATAACCGTGACGTCATTGTGATCTAAATACTGATTTAGTCTGGAATAAATACAGATACTATTTATTTAGAGACCATTGGCCCATTGGTTAACCTGACAAATAATGAAAAACATTTTTAATTGTTATATTCGCATTGCACTTTAGTTGAATAATTGCGACATCATACGCGTTTATGATTCAGTTCGCTTGCGTAATTCACATAATCCAATTACATGTTCGATAAATATGATAGATCTTTTCCAAATAATACACGTATAGTATAGTAAAAGTGAATTTAAAAGCTAAGTATCGACCTAATGCGTAAATTTACTTGCATTTTAATAGTCCGACCCGGGAATATGTTTAAATCATAAATACCGTTTTTGTTTGTGCATAATGGAAACTTGAATGTATGTATGTTGTCGCTTTTAGTAAAATTCATAAAAAATCTAATATTTGACAGAAGCTTTATTATACCATTGTTTCTATTCGAGCTACACGCAAGTAAATTTGTTCTTTTCTGAATATATTTGAAAATCAGTTGATGCAAGTGATGAATATATACAAGACTTACAACGAGTTATGACTAATTTAATGAATGCTTTCGTGCCAATTCTTTAGATTATATAAGATTACATTAATTTGTAACATACTATAGTAATTACTTTTTATAAAACACATAATATTAAATTTTACTATTATTATATAATTATATCTGAAGCGAAATGTTTGGCTACAACTTCCTTATATGCTATTTCAAAAAATTTATCATTTCTATTATCTTGTTGCGATTGTTGTGCATATAGGCTTTTGAATGCCATAACATATTTATCAGTTTCTGGTCATCTTTTTCATCCATGGCAATGTCTTCATAGAGTTGTGGATTGAATCTACAATGGTATGAAGTAATAAATATTTGATATTTAAAAATGTATAGAAGTTGGCTATACCTGTAATACGGAACACCGATGGTGCTGCACCAGGCGCGTGCACGATCGACAACGCGTCCATCAGAAGCTGTTGCTTGATCCACAAGCAAGTTACCTATCCATGTTATTGTAATGATAGTTTAGCAAATTATATGCACTCAAGAATATACACGTACTAGCATTCACTTACCAATTGTTGAGAACCCGTAAGCTAATTTGGCGGTATCCCATATGCTTTCAGGGCGAAACAAATCAATATCTTTAAGCGCAGTTACTGGTATTAAACCGGTGCCCAAGGAAACAACTATTGAAACCTATAAAAGATAATATAATAAAAAAGATAATAAGAAATGCAAAAATGAATTAAAATAAGCGTTTACCGGGACAGCCTCTTTTTCACGACCCACACTGCGTAATGCCATATTGTACTCATGTATTTCGGTCATAGCGTCCAATGTGGGGTTATTTGCGATTAAGCCGCCGTCAAGGAAATGCCCAAAAGCACTATGAATAATCAAGTGAATAAATAACTAAATTTACTTGAAGAAGCATTTCAGTTCAAAAATGGTTAATTTAATCCAAATACGTTGAAACAACGTAAAATTATATACATATGTATGTTCCAATTTAAAATATATTGAAATGCAAAAATTGCTAAAGAAATTTCTTTTATAATTAAAAATATAAACGGGATTGCGACTCACGAACTTAATGTATGTTGTTTAGAATATTCGTAGACAGCGTTTAAAAAATAGAACAATAATTATGATTCTAGGCTTTTAATGAATACTAGATATAATAAAAAATATCTAATAAAAAATAAATACGTTACACTCTCTAAGGCTAATTTTGCAAAAGATTGCGTAAAAATCTACTAACCGGAAATACGATGGTGCTGCTCCTGTGGCCCGAGCTGCGCGCCAAACTAGTTGTTCTTCTGGGGGCGGTGGAGGTACACGACGATTATCTATCAAATATATGTCATTATGTACATAAGTAAGGAAAAGATTATCTAGATAGGACATGATTACTTACTAATAGGTGTAACAATTCCTAGAATATCGCTGGCGCTGTGATAATTTCTAAAAAGATGCAAGTCCACTGGTTTACGATCAGCCATTACACCGGTTATCATAATTTTTGGGTGTTTAATATCCGTCATTACAGTGAACTCGCCCAAATTGTCCTTTAATATTTTTTCGAACAATTCACTCGGATAGGGACGTGAACCAACGAAACATTGTTCTTTCAACCTCAAGTATACACCCAAGCATTGGCGCATTGTTTTACCACAACCGAGGGCAAGTGATAAAATGCCGCCAGTGCTAGTGCCTGCAATCCAATCAAACATATGTACAATTGGGGTTTGAGAAAGTTTTTCAATTTCCAATAACATTTGCACGAGCACCAGACCACGTATGCCGCCACCATCAAGGCATAATAAACGACCGCGACCATATGGCTTTTCACCTCTATTGCTAGAGGCACTAGAAGATCCCGGTGTTGTTGGAGTATTGGCCCCAGTAGCATCCCCACTACCATCGCCTTCCAAGCTATTAGCGGGCGATACTTATTCGTATAGAAAATAAAATTCTATTTAAATTCATTGAAATTGTTAGTTATGAATGTTCTTCTACCTTTTTTACTGTCGGTATTGACTTTCGTGGTAAACATCCCCAATAGCGCATCCATAATACTTTGTCCTTTTTGTTCTTTCTCGGTATCAACGATAACAGTAGGTCTGTCAATTAGAAATGTGTAAATGTATTTCTGAGAATCCCGTTCTATACATGTGGTTAAAACCTACTCCGGTGTAACGGCGCCACCGTTAAACGATGTACCCAAAAAGCCATCCACTGCTTGACGACTAGTTGCTGCTAACATGTTCTCAATATGCTCGCGTTGCTCAACTGGCTCGGGAGACTCTGGTGGTATCCCATTGTAAGACCCTTTGGCGTTGCAGCCTGCGGGACACTTCGTGCTTGACTCTGGGCATCTATGAAATTATACAACGTTGAAATATATAATATTAACTAAAGTCTAATTCTATATAGGCATTTTTTTTTGATTTCTTACCTCTTAGCACCAACTGAATGTAAAATATAAAGAATTTCACTGTCTTTGCCGCCATTTGAATCAGTACCGACCATATGTCTAGGTGTTTTCCCATCTTTATTTTTCATATTTATATCGCAACCAAAGACAACAAGACATTGAACAATAGGTACCAATTTTTTTTCGATGGCTATATGTAAAGGTGTGTTTCCATCCTTATCAAAAACATCAATATCAGCATCATGAGCCAGTAGCGTAACAACGCATTCAAATCTGTTTCGAGCAATCTGAATATCAAGATAAATTAGTTATTCCTTCGGCAAAGAGTACTTAAATTCAATGTTACCATCAAATGAAGAGCTGTGCGCCCATCGAAGTTAGTGGCATTGACATCGCATCCCTGCATGATGAGAGCATGTAATGTTTCACGCGATGAAGACCAATGCAGTGGAGTACCACCGTACTTCATATCCTGCGTGTACAACTTATTTGCATTCGTTTTAAGAAATTCAGCAACTGAAGTCGGTGTACTAGATTTGTAAATTTTACTCATATTTTTGGCGTTCAAATTAACATCTGCCCCAGCTAATAGTAAAGCCTTCACGCAGTCTGGTTTGTCCGATAAACATGCCAAATGTAACGGCGGATAACCATCGGAATTGATGTGATTGAGATTTACCGTGCTTTTTGAGGTTAACAACTTAAAAGATGAAAAAAAAATCACACTTTTACTTTTGAAAAGGACGAGTACTAAAGTATGATTCAAAGTTGAAAACTCCAAAATATATTTCATCAGCGATAAAAATGATTTAATACTTTAATTTTGATTTTACTTACATTTATAATTTCTTTTGTTGTGCTAGCGGCGTAATGGAAAATAGAATTACTGTTGTTATCCAAATGTTCCATTTTGCAAAGTGGCATCAATGTCTTGACCATTTCAATATTCCCGGTTTTGATGGCAAGCTAAATAATTTTAGTAATAGTAATTTTAGTAATAGTAAATAGATTAAAAATTAATGGCAACAATTAATATTACAAAATATTGCGAAAGTTATTCAAGATGAAAGATGACTTCTATACTCGCATATTAGAAAAAAAAAACAATGTTTTTGTTAATATTACCTGAAATGGTGACATCAGGTGTACATGGTCAGCGTAATCAATGAATTCCAGGACTTTGGGATTGCTTACGTAGTCCACAAGATTAAAATAGGCGACTAAGTGAGCTAGTGACCAGGACGGATTTTCTGCTAAGGCGTCACATACTCTTTGTATACCGTTAACATTGAAAAACTGGATATTTTAAGCGATTATTAATAGTTTAAATAAAATTAAAGTAAAAGTTGATTTAAAAATTTAAGAGAGTTGTATGGTATTACCTCTTTGACGATAGAAACAAAAACGGGTAGTCGATGTACAAAAGCATTGAATCGGTCTTCTGCTTCTTGCTGAACAGGCGAACGAAATAAGCTAAAGCAAGTGTTAACGGGGTCATTAACATGACGTTGGAGAACAATTTCGTAGCATGCCTTTTTGTCTGTTGAATTGAAGGGCGGGGAATAAAGCACCATGCCTTCATCTCGCCCTATTACTAATAAACTTCCTAGGGATTCGCCTTTAATTTCCAGCACTTTATTCGGCGGTGTGTCACCTCCTAATAATCGTTGAAGAACTAAAAATTTAAATTATATAAAAAATAAATTAAGTGAATATAGCAACACAAGGTATTAATTGTCGAAAAAATTAACTTGTATGCATTGGACAAACCATTTCCGAGTAACAAGAGCATATTGTTAACCTAAGGTATTTTCTGAGATTTTCTTTCTGAAACTGATTTTATCATCCAATGCTATTTTAATTTTAAAATGTCTTTTAAATTTTAGGAAAGAAAATAATATCAATTGAAAAAATTGTTTTTATATTATAATATATGTATGTACATAAATTTTGACAAATACGCAGTTAAGAGGGATCATCTTCTTGTTTTTTGTAGTTGCACGTCGTAGTCTTGCCTCTAGTTCAAATTTTAAGTGCAAAAGATCAAACGCTGATAAGTCAGTATATTTCAGACAGTTTAACTCATGCTGTATGTACATGTTAATGCTAATAATTATATATGTGTATTTATAAATTTTTAAGTGGTCATATTCTGAAAGCATTGACAAATTTGTGGATTTTGTATTTGTTACAAAGGTTGAGGGTTTTTATTTATTAATTCTGATAGAATAGCCGTCAGCTGGTTCTACGTTACCGGAATTTACCTTCACCTTTGTTATTGGAAAATTGTAAGCTATTGCTAACATTGCTTATGATTGTGTTATAATTGGAAAAAACTGATATAGTTCAAATTGATATAAAGATAAGGCTGAGGTTTAGAAAGTGGGGACTCCCCAGAAGAGAACTTTTTCACATTTTTATCGTGTGTGTCATGCTGTAATTGTAGAATTGATTTCATTTTCCGGTTTATTTTATGTAATTCTTTTATGAACAAAGAAATCAATAGAATGTACTATAGTTACATACATATACGCGGTTATATATTACACCAACAATTCGAAAATTTTGTTTGTGTTTTAATGAGATTTGTGCACTATAAAATAATAAAACATATGTATATAACACTACTTCTAACCATTAAACATAATGTAGCTTTCTGTTAACTGCAAATTCTTTTAAGATTTTTTAGTTATTTTCAGTTTACGATGACCACTTCTTCACGTGTTTCTTATTAATTTAATGGTATATAAAAAAGTAATTTTCTTGGATTCGCTGTTTATCAAAGTTACACTACTTTAATTGTTTAAAAAATTCTGTATCAGGAATCAGCTGCTTGAGGCAGTGTGGCTGTATTTTAAATCTTCCTAATAATAGTAAGAGTTGCCAATGTGGTAGAAAATAACTTTGCCTTGTTGTATTATCCCTCATAAGCATATTTTTTCTTTAATTTAGTTAACATATGAGAGTCAATAAAAAATTAAATAGGTACGTAAAACTTCTTTGATTATTAATGATAATCGTTGCTTTTTCTTGTTGGCGAAGGGACGCCGTAATTCAGGCTCATTCAAAATAATCTGATTAATATTGTGGTTGAAATTGGCAGCACTTTATTATATTTTGCTTTGCTATAAAATCTGGTAAAATTTCCTATCTGGTATTCGACTTTTCAGCTGTCATATGGAAACAAATAGCTAAAAATTCTTCCGTAATCGAAAAGTTTATAGGTACGCAAAATGATTTTTTTTTGTTTTGTGACATTCTTAAGTCAAATATATGTAAAAATTGTTTGTAATAATTTTTTCTAGACTGAGAGATTACACATAATTAAAAAAAGTGAATCAAAGTAATGCAATAAGACCTACGTTTTCTGGGTGGAGCGGATTTTAGAACAATTTTGTATATATGTAAATATGTACATATATAAATATATAAGTATACTAGTTTTAATTTCGGTGAAAAATCAAACATGGAACAACATGTGAAATGTTACAACAATAAGATTTAAGAAGTTCTTTATAAGTTCGGCAGAAGTTATAACAATGGATTAATAATTTAAATACAGTGATTTAGCCTATAAAAAGGGCAGATTAAGGGGGTTGATTAATGGAATTAATTCTTGCCGGGATTTTTTAGTATTCAAAAATTATACATATTTTTTATATTTATTTTGTTTTGAAATGTTTATGCTTATTGACTATACTACATAGATAAAATACACACATTTACAATTGATTTAATTATTTTGGTTTATTTATAGACACTTTGTAATCGGACAGTTTTTGAATTAGTATACCAAAAGCATCAAATCAAAACTAAAGAGTCAAACGCATAAAAATGCAGGACTCGCCTGACGCCAAGAAACCTTGCAAGGGCATACTAAAAAATTCCAGCAGCTTTGATAAGCCTGGTGCCGCGAGGTGAGTGGAAATGTCAATGTCAAATAGAATCCAATTAATATGTGATGTTTTGTTTTTCCGAATAATCGTTTTTCTATTGTTCTTTTACTACAGCTATCGCAAAAGTGCGAAGTTTGATGAATTAAATGTTCTGCAAACCTACCACCCCCATGACAAAGATTATGGTCATATGAAAATTGATGAACCAAAAACGCCATACAATTATGTTATTCCAGATCTGGCACATACCGATGCGTTAGACGCAAATTTACTTGCGGAAAAGTAATATAACTGTAGAATTGTTAAATTCCAAAACTATATAATATGTATTATTAAAAAATTACAGGTTGCGTATTGCTGCAAGTACTCAATCGCCTGCATTCGGTTCTGAAGACATTTCTGACGAAGAAAACATCGATGAAACACCGGAAGAAAAAGGTACACTCCTGATTTGATTATACATATATTGAGAACAGTGAATAAAATCAACAATTTGCCATACCGGAGCCGACTATTTTCAAATAAAATAAAATAATTTAAATAATTTTTTTTTTTAGTTCGTCGACTTGAGTTTGAACGTCGCAGAAAGGCGCATTATAATGAATTTGAAGCGGTTAGGCTGGCGCGTAAATTGATTGAAGAAGAGCTGGGTGATGAAGATGATGAGAATGATATTTCATCTATTGGGGAGGATGTTAAATCGCTATCTTCCGCTGAAAAATCCAATAACGAGGAAATTGAAATTCAAAGTGAACACACCGAACAAGAAGTTGTACCAGAAAGTGCAGTAGAGGAGGAAACAGGCACTACGGAACAAGACTCCGAACTTGATTCTTCCGATAGCAATCGGACTTCAGCAACCAATATGGATGTTGATGCACAATTGCAACCCTCCCATCCCTGTTACGGCAGGGATTAGTACATATACAAATATATCATAATTAAAAAAAACATACATTACTCTTTGCTGCATTAAAGAACGTAAAACTTAATTTAAACAAAATATTTGAATCAACGATAAAAGCAACACGTGATCGTTCGAAATATTAAATTTATTCTTGACAATTACATTATTAATGAGAGGAATAAAAAAAATAAATTAATATAAACATTGCTATCTTTGCTTACATTGATGCGATGCAATAAAACTGTGTCAAATTAAAAATATGTATGCTAAAGACAGTTTGATTAAACAAAAAAAATAAAGCTTTGAAATAAACTGTATTATTGAAATAAAACTTCTGACGGCGCGATGACGAATTATTTCAGGCGTTTAATATTTTTGTGTATAATAAAAATCTCTATTAAAATAGATTTGAAGATGATTGAGTGAAAATAATGAAATATGTTTAATTATTCTGGTACAACAAAATAAAAATCGAATACCTTTAATATTTAATTCTAAAAAAATCACAAATTACTATTTTATCAAATTAAACGGCGAAACTGTTATTTAATAATTGGTTCGGAGGCTTACAAATAACAAATATTAAAAACAAATTAAATGAAAAGAGAGTTACATGAAAATCACTTATATTGAACATTGCCATTGTTATAAACAGTGAAAAACAGTTTTTGTGACTTTTTTGTTCAGAAAATGATATAATTACCACATAAATAAATAAGTAAATCATATACACAAATAATTTTAACATGCATACATAGACTAATGTATTTTGAATGGCAATATTGTATAGTAGAAACAAAAATGATGTGCTGATAAAGAATTTCTAATTTACGCAAAATATTTCCTGAATTGAAAATTTTTAAATAATTTGTTTATTTGTTTATTAGAAATACGAATTAGCCATATAACTACTTCTTGCATTTAATTATGTATGCGTGTAAGAACATGTATATATTGATAAAGCTCTAATAAATGCACTATTAATGGGCAGCTATTTATTATCGTAATATAATCTTAACTTCCGGGCCAATCGTATACAATACGTTTTTCTACAGTGGAAATTTATTTGAACTGATGGTCAATTATTGTTGCGCTGAATTAATTATGTAGCAAAGTCAATATGTTAATGCATTGAGCGGTTTGCAATTTGCGTAAGTCAGAAGTGATGAATATAACATCTACAATTAAAGGCCACACATGAATGTATTTATGTGCAATGATTATTACTTATTTGAATTGTATATTCCTATTCTTAAGTCAAGCAACTTCTACTTTGCTCACGTGGAATTGTGTTTATAAATTACAGCCTGTGATAAAAATAATTAAATATTAATGAGTGATATTCATTTGGCGGATGTATTACAAACCTACGTATGTTTGTATACTGTGAGGATTAATTTCGCAATGCTATTTGTCTTTTCCACTTTGCAAGGAGTTAAGCACTTCTTCGTGTATAATGTTTTCGAATCTGATGAATCTCCACCAACTTCACTTGAGGGCTCGAATAGCTCGATGATTTTTACCACTAAAAACGGGAGTCATAGAATGGTCTAACAGAACTTGTAGGCTGGTTTTCACTATTTTTGGCATTAATTATATGCGTTATGCAGTAATATGTTAATAATGAGTCACAATATATAACCGATAAATGCGTAAAAATAAGATTTAAAGTTATATAGTTACATGTAATAAATCTTTTGTTACTAATTGAACACGAAACAAATTAATTTTTAATTTTTTTTAAGTGGACGTGGCCTCGCTCTTCTAAAAGATTAATACACATTAGGATGGGGAAAAAAAGAAAAAAGTTTTTCTTGGTAATATACTCTGAAAAATAGTTTCTTTGACACCTCTACAAAAATCTTTCAAAGTATGAGTTCTTTTGGTATTTAATTTTAATTTTTTTTTCTTTCAAAGTATAGTTTAAATTTTCTAATTTTTTTAAATTTTTTTTTTAATTTTTTTTAATTTTTTTTTAAATTTTTTTTTTAAATTTTTTTCTTGTCAATTTTTGACTTTGGATTTATCGTAAACGCTTAACTTAAACGAAAAATTCTAAGATACCATTTTGTAGTGCTCGGGTCTTGGAACCAGCATTAACACCAACAACGACGTCAGCGTTTTAGAAATCCAACGCAGAATAACTCTTGCCAACAGGTGCTACTTCGGACTGAAAAGACGATTGAGAATTAAAGTACTCTCTCGACAAACAAAAACCAAACTCTACAAGTCGCTCATCATCCCCGTCGTGCTATATGGTGCAGAGGCATGGGCATGACATGACAACATCTGATGAAAGGGCGTTACGATTTTTGGGTTCTGCGGAAGATTTATGAACCTTTGCGTATTAGCAGCGGCGAATATCCCGGCCGATGGATCGATGAGCTGTACGAGATGTACAATTACATTGACGTGGTTCAGCGAATTAGGAGACAACGGCTAAGAAAGGCAGCGAGATTTTCATCTTTTTTTAAAAAGAAAAAATAGAAAAAAAAAACGGCAGAGGAGCTTCCCGTTACATGATACATGGTCTGATATTAAAATTGAGTAAAATCAGTTTGAAAATAAAGATTCTAAATCGAGATTATATGATATCGGTCTATTAATTTATGTTAGCCAGATTGACTTTCAATATTTAAATATTTCGGATATGGAGTAGAAATTAGGCATGATAAATTCAGCATTAGTTAATCTGATCCAAGGTTTAATCGGTTAATAATAATTTTAAGAGCCGTTTTATCAATGTCTGGTTAGCAGCCATCTGTCATGTTATGTTCTGGTATCTTAACCTAGACTCCTTCTTTCGATTAAAGACCTTAAATGGTCAAACTCTGGCAAAAACTTTTCTTGTTTCCAGATACCGACTGTGTGACATACAGTGTCTAAGACTGAATTTTTCGGAAGACATCGGTCAATATGAGAGGTATGTTATTGAAACTTAGATATATTTTTCTAATAATGGTGGTGTTTTTGTACGAAAAACGGTAACAACGTGTCGATATTTCACGTAGCCTACAAATACCTAGTTCAAAGATTTGCGACTATATATATTATATATATTGGCCACTCTAAGTATCTTAATAAAAGTCAAAAACGTCTATACTGCTTATATAATACTTATGTTGTGACACCAAAAATCGGTTCAATAGTACCTCTAGCCCTCATATGTATACCTGAACTAAAAATTTCCTACTTTTGGTTGTCTTTATACCGTATATATCGATCCATATGGAAGACATATTAGCAAAATTAAGTTAACTTAGAATACTTAATATATTAGGGCTTAGGGCTGAAAATACTATCTGTAGAATGGGTCATCTAACGTTTTAAATTTGAATTATCTATATTTCGACATTGGAAACGTCAAATCCCATTCGGAAAGTGACAGATATTCAGTAAAAAGTCTAAAATTTACGAAATGGGTCGCTATTCACTAGAAGAAAACTGGGAAATATTGAACACTTTTTTGCAAAGTTCGTTTGACCGAGGATGATCAATTTTACCGAAAAATCATCTTTTCGGACGAGGCTCATTTCCACCTCGATGGTTACGTTAACAAGCAGAATTGTCGCATTTGGGGCACGGAAAACCCGCACGTAATCGCCGAGAAGCCAATGCACCCAGCACGAATCACTGTATGGTGCGGATTTTGGTCTGGTGGAATCATCGGCCCATTTTTCTTCGAAAATGAAGAAGGAACCGCCGTAACCATCAATGAGCGATATCGCGCAATGTTAACCGAATTTTTCTTCAAGCAAATTGAAGAGGAAGACTTGGACAACATTTGGTTCCAGCAGGACGGCGCTACGTGCCATACAGCAAACGCTACACTCAATCTTTTACGCCCTATCTTCGAATTTAAAATTTTATATGGCCCACCCGTTATTTGCCAACACCTGAAAGTATTTCTTTGTATTTGTCTCTTGTAAATTACGTGGCTATAAAATGTTCGGTTTCACTACAACTTAGCGCTTCCTTATTTGTTTTTTTATAATTTTGGTCTTACTTTTTTGTCTACAATTAACTTTTACCCACAACATACATAAGGGACTGGATATGATGGTCAGGATACTTACTTAAGATCAGCTGTAACCACTTTTGAAATGAAAAGTCTTTATTAGTTCGTTTGGTCAGAGAGATGTACAAATTTACATTTATTTGATTTCATCAAGTTTTATTCTAATGTAGTTGTGTACCTTCTTAATCCATCAACTAATCACATCTTTTACAATGTACTGTTAATTGTCGAGTTAGATAATACAATATTATGAACAATAAAATTTTTGGGTTATCCATGCCAATTTAGCAAAACACTGAAATTTAGAAGAACTCGGCGAGCTCTCAGTTTTTTTTTAGTAAAATTACACATTTATGACTTATGTTGCCAATTCGATATCAGGTGTGTATACTATATATATATGGATAATAATGTTTGCAGATGTATTATTGGCATATTTTTGTATTTTTTTTTTTTTTTTGATTTTCCGATTTTTTCATATTGAATGATTTGGTGGCGAATCAAACCATTCGCTATGTGTGCGTACTCTTTCCGTATGGAAGGAAGTACGTCGTGTGATTTTCTTTCAAATCAGTGATTTTTTGTCATAATCGAGTCGTAAAGCCAGTACGAATTAGCCGGTAGTCGGTTCGAGTTATAATAACATACAAATACATACATATTTTATATGTATATATGTATTTATATTCGCATAAATGGATAAATATCATAAATGATCAATGCAATATCACATTGGTGCAGCCATGCGTCGGAAGCCGAGGTCAGCCGGCATCGCCCACAGGCTATAATAGCATCCTCGTTGTTAAATAGTTATAGCCTGATGAGCAAACGCCCACTAGCCGCAGTTAACCAGCGCTAATGGCGCGAAGTGTGTGCACTGCGGTAAAGTGATTTCGTGAATTATAGCTAAGATTTATTGATTTTCAACTTCTGATAGATGCACATATGTAGTGATCATGTGAACTTCTATGTATTCTCATATACATTTGTTACATAACTTTCACAAGTTTCAATATATCTTATTGTTTTCCGATCATGCAAGATTGGTTTTGTTGCATGAATATACACTGCTCCTCTTCTTACATTTTACTAAAATAATTTTGTTTTTGCGTTTTGCTACTCTTACAACTAGGGTCTGCAACAGTTTGTTGTTGGTGTGACTGTTTCTATATATATATATTATATGTTTATACGCTAAGTATGCTCTTTTCCTTAAAAATAATTGGAGAAAACTAATATTTAATATATATTTCTTTAATTAATATATTAATTATTGTTTTATGTATTTTTTTTTGTATTTTTCATGCTATAACATTTTTAAATGAAACAAAATTAAAAATCTGTATGTTGCAAGTTTATGCAACAAAATTAATAAACATATTATTAATTAAAATAAATTACAACTTCTTTGCTTTCGAAGAAGCGTTTTTTTAAATTAAAGTTAAAATTTTTCCGTTTTGTCAAAATCGTATAACCATCATCAATATGCCGTAGTTCGCAACAGAATTTTTGTAGTTTTCTAGTTTTCTAATTTACAGTTTTCAGTTTTGTATTTTCATTTGATTTAGTTTGAAAACTCATTTCGGGTTGGCGTCGCGTTTTCGTGGAACGCTTTTGTAGTTCTTCGCCAACGCGCTAAGATGGAGTTCATCTTAGGCAGGTTTCCAAGTATTTATGTATGCAAAACTAATTTACATCGAGTGGGCGTCGTTTGTTCACTTACAACTAAAAATTAAATATTTTCCAAATAAATCAATGCTCACTTGGTCCATTCCACACACGCAGTACATGCATACATGCACATATGCGCGTGTGAATGGTGCCAATCGAATACATTGTAGAACGAAATTAAATAATTCTAATTTAACAAAAAATTGTTACATACACACAAACGTTCATTTGTTGCATATGTGTATGTAAGAACATCGATTTTTGAATGCATTGGCCGCTGGGTTCTCGCTGTTGCGGGCGTGTTCAAAGGCCAGTGGCACGCGTAGTTGTTGTAGCTGTAGCATACCGTGTATCATTTTGCAGTTTTTAACGTACCCCCGCTTCGTTGAGCACAAACGAACAGCCGACGAACTCGTAGACTCACACATTCCCAAGCACTTCGTTTTTTGGGTAAAGGGCTACCCTATCCCCACACACATCTCGATTATCCATGTACAGATTTGAGAACAAAATTCGTTAGTGTAAATTTGACGTAGTATATTTTTTTCTGCTTTTCAATGCTCCGTTTGGTTAGTTCGTGATTAGTTGATGTCTCTTTTCGTTATAATGTACAGTTAATTACAATTTTTCGTCATTTTCCAAAGGATTTTTGTTTTTTATTTTAATTTTTTTTTTTAATTTTTTTGTGAAATATTGTTTTTTGCGAAATTGTTTCATTTTTTGTTTTGAGGGTTCAGCAATCTGGTGTTCATACCTTTTAGGCGAACATGTGTTGTGTGCCTGGTGGTATCTTGTAGCTGGGGTAGTAGCTATTCAGCGCGTTCTTGGCGAAGAATGTTGTGTAATCCTGCACAGGGAAAATGGATTCGATTAACTATATGTTATAAGTAAATAATTTAATGTAAAAAATTGTATAAAGTAAGAAAAATTAAAAATAAGTAAGTATGCAAGTTTGGTTGGAATCGGATCACGCTTAACTACACAAGTGATCGAGATATCAACTTTGTTATTTAATGCAGCAATGGTAAACTTTGCTGTACTGAGATGAAGGATACGAAGGATGCTTACAGATTCCATGACGGACTAAGGAATGGCCTCCGACCGATTGCCTTGTACGTTCCTTGGCTTTTGTGCAGAAGGGCGAGCATTTTAAGGGGTTACTAACCCCGGGTGTCAAAAAATCGAATTTTTTATGGTCTTATTAAATTCTACAACACCTTTAGAATATTGTTTTAAATTTTCAAGTTTATCCGAGTAATAATTTCGGAGATACAGCCTTGAGAACTTGTGCGCTCGAGGCTAGCTAGGCTAAGTGCGACGTCTTTAAGCGCGTTTTTATGGAAACTGTGTTTTTGAAGTCGGTTGGCAGGACTTCTTTGGAGATACGGCCTTGAGAACTTGTGCCATCGAGGCTAGCTAGTCTAAGTGCTCGTCTTTAAACGCGTTTTTGTCGAAACTGTATTTTTGAAGTCGGTTGACAAGACCTCTCGAGAACTACGCAACCGAATTCTCAAAGACTTGGAAGAAGGATTTTTGCGAATTTCTTTGTTAATAGTGTATGGTTGTAACAATAAAAAATTCTAATAAAACATTTCTTTTTTTAAAAAAAAAACGTTTCTTTTTTTTTGAAAAAAAAATGTTGAAAAAAAGTTGTGTTTTACCCTAGGAAACCCTAAAATGATCTCCAAGTCATGACCTTATGTGTAATTTTATAGAATTTGCGTGGTACAAACAACTATTAGATAAGATTATTTCAGTTCTCTTACGCGATTGACTTTCCGTGGGCGGCATACTGGTCCTAGGGCCAGTAGGCGCCGTTCTTCATTTTCGCGTTTTGCAGCTTCTTTATATTCTGGCGGTGGCCACTTCAAGTCTCCGCGCATGTTGCTGCCTCCTGTTTGTGATGAGAAATTTATTAGTTGTTGCTCTCGTTTCTTTTGAGAGTTGAAAGACTACCACTTACCTCGAAAGCTAACGGCCGCTGGTTGTGCGTTGTAAACAGGGGCTGGCTTTTGCGTAACGGGTGCCTCCTTGCGCAGCGTTATAATTCCGGGACTTCCGCCGCGGTAATCTTGTGGCAAACTCTGTGCTTGGTGATCGGGCTGATCCTGACCAACGTGTTGAGGCTGTGGATAAGAATTATATTGATTGGATTGTGGTACAGTCGAATATTGTTGGGGTTGTTGTTGTTGTTGAGGAGTTTGATGATATGCTTGCGATTGATAATTAGATGGAGGAGCTGCCTGATATTGTTGTTGCGGAGGTCCCTGTTGATAAGGCGCCTGAACCGGTTGATATTGTTGGGCAGGTTGATTGTGCGCCCAAGACGGTTGCTGCTGTTGCTGCGGCTGCGAGTAGGGCTGCTGGGCGTAAGGAGGTTGCGACCCTTGGTGGGGCTGATATTTTTGTGCCTGCGCTGGCGCTTGATATTGATCGTAAGATGTTGCACGATACTGTTTCAAATTGTGTTCGATTCAATATTTTTCGGACGATAACGTTTTTGTTGAAATTCAGTAAATTCCCAACAATTCAATTGTTTGTTTGTTGTACATAAATAGGTAGTGTGTAGATGGGGTGTCGTGCAGATATGTTCAAGGTTTCGTTTCGGTTTCGGTTTCGTTGTGGCATCATGCATTTAATTGTTTGTGGAAGTTTCATATATTTGCCACGAACCAAAGTAAAAACATGTATAATCACACAAACAAATAGAATATTCGGGATGTTTTACAGTTTATAGTGAGAGAGATAGACAGAGAGAGAGCATGATGGTCCATAAAAATTGAAGGGGAAAGAGAAGATGACAAAACATTGTAATTAGAAAAATTTGTGGGAATTGAAGTAGTCGAAAAAGTGTTACTGGGTTAACGTAGGTTAAGGCTTTAGAAGCAACAAAATGGGTACTTAAAAATAGAGCGTGTGAGAGCGCGTTTTTAGCTACGTGCGTTTTGTAAGCTGAAATTTGCGAGAGATAAAGAAAAGCTTTGTTAGCATAGATTACAAATAATATATTATTGTTATCAGCACGAATGAATGCCTGAATATATAAATTAGTTAATGACAGATATTAAATTTTTGTAAAAAAGAGCGAAATTAGATAACCTTAAATTTATGTTTACCAAAGTTACTCTCTGAGCAAGGCAGATAGTAAACAAATTTATTACTTGTTTACCATTTTGCGTATAGTATGTATGTATGTATGTTAATCAGCATCAACTTAATGTACCAACTGATCAAATTTTGTAGGGATCATGATAGAAACTGCCTGCATAACCGGAAAAGCAATAAGTGCCATAGGGCATTCAGGCTGCAGCCTATAACATAGCTCCAACGTTCTCTATTTTTTCGTTTTTCTATAATTATTTCAAAACTGATTTTCAATAACAAAACATGATCACAAAGTTCCCTGTGGAGTTCTTCAAGATTTACTCCTCACACGAATTGGAAAGCTTTTGCAAACAAGCCCAGAGCGCATTAAGCAGCTAATGAAGAAGGAGAGCAAAAAAGCTGCCACACACAAAAACATGAATTCTAAATTAATTATTCCGCGCATTTTGCAAATATGTAGGTACATTTGTTCCAGTGTACCTGTGGTGTAGATGGATAATCTTGTTGGTCCCGGCTAGGATAAAATGGTGTGTCACCTACAGGATTTGCTAGGAATTCACTTCGCGCCTTAGGCACAGGTGGCTGGATAGGTCTCCAACCAGATGAGGCATGCGGTTCATATTGTTGCTCGGGTTGTTGCTGTTCAATGGGGTAGTTGTCCGTTGGGTAGTGTGAGACCGGTTTCTGCTGTCCGTACTGGTCGTTCAAATGTTGTCCATATGGTGAACCAGCTGGCTCATGTGAGCGTTGTCGGTTAAATTGTGCTTGGGTATATTGTATAGGTTGTTGTTGTGAGTGTTGATATTGTTGTGGTTGTATATTAGGATGAGATGTGCTATCGCGAACACCACGGCTGACGTTATTATAAATGATACCCTAAAAATATGCAATCGATTTGCAATAGCGAAAAAAACAAAGTGCTGTGTATAGTTTGTTTATGGGATGACTCTGGTTTTATTGCTAAAATGTTTTTGCCAACTAAAATTTTCAGTTTAAGTTAATTTCGTAACTAATGTTTTCCTGCGCATATTTTATCAACTCCTTTTTATATCCATCTGCATGTGATTCCTGTTAGCATATTGCAAGACTCACTTTCTTTTGCAAACATCTGCATCTGTTACTCATGAAAATATGAAAAATAAACGAATTCGCGCAAAAATCTGAGAAAACTCATACGAACTGGAGTGGGAACTTGGTAAAATGCAGTCTTTGGAAGCTTTATAGTAAATATTTTATTTTATTAGTTAAATTTGGGTAAGGTTATCCGTTATTTTATACAAAGCTAAAGCAGAGGATCGAAAAGTTTAATTCAACTAAAATAGTTTGAGGTATTTCTCATACTGCGACTGCGAAAGATGACTTCTAAATACAATCCATGTACCAATTGTCTAATTACATATATGTATATATATATTTCAATTATTTATTTATATTTACTTATACATAAGTAAGGTATGAAAGTCAGTCATGATTCCTTTGACGAGGTTTGTTTAATCGGTTTTCTTCCACCATTAAGGATGATCGTAATTTTACTGTTAGTATCAAGTTTAAATTTTAAAGTGGAAAATAAATTTTTTCATTCAAAGAGCTATGCAGGAACACCATTTTCATGCTATAAATAGCCAAATGAAATGCCATGGACCTTTATATGTACATATGGAATGTATGTAGATAGAGACAGGCGATGACATATTTGTATGTATATTAAAAGGTTGGTTATGACGTTTTTGGAGCAATTTAAGAACGCTTTTATTACCTTCACATGTTTGTGGCTTAATAAAAATATGGTTCGAAAATATAAAAAACACACTTCAACATTTGTAACCCAATTGCTTCCACGTTACGTATACGCAGCGTCTTCTTTTCAAAAAATTGCATTTGTCATGCACATTTTTGGCGTTTTTGTGAAGAAACAAATAAATTTAATTGAGTATAATCAATAGAGAGGCTTTTAGTTAGTCTGGAAAAATATAAATTAATTAATTCATATTTTTCCGGCTCCAAGTAATGTCGTGCTGTCGTGTGCGTGCACATAGCTCTGACCAATCCTCGTAAATATAATTGTTCAGGCCGAATGTGGCACAAATAAATAACTTGTAATTTTTCCTTGCCTTCTTGTCAACGTATTTTCATGTCGATCAGAAAAAAGCTTGACAATTTTTAGTGTGAGATTCAAAATTCGTCTGACAAACATCTGTGCGCATTTGCAAGTGAGTGTGTTTTATGGTGGGTTCAGTTATGGAGTGGGTGAAAGCCTAAGAATATACCTTCATAATTGATTGTATATATTGTAACTGCGGTACTGTGCAATGTAGCGAAAGACACGCGCGTACATACATGCCGCCGCTCTATGCATTGCAACTCTCTTGTGAATTCACTAACTAATGCAACGCTTTGACACTCTGCTATGCGCAATTGAATTAAATTTAATAATGGCTTATGATTTTAATAGTCCCTGGTTATATTTTTTATAGTTGCACGCCTATATTTGGAATTATACACTGAAATGTGCAAGCAGGCAGAGAGAATGTTCTGCGGCAGAGGTTAAGTAAGCATAATTTGGGCTTCCGAGGGCTTTGGGGTTTAACTAAAAAGTATAATTTTGCTAGAAAAATCGTATTTTGTGAAATGCACTTAAAATGCAAACAAAAGGACTTGAATTTGGATAGAAAAAAGCTCTGGAGAATTAAAAAAGTCTGAGAGTGCGAGTGAGACAAACAATTCGATTGGGCTGAGGTGCTCAAGCACAGCAAATAATTAGTATAATTATGAAATTCAAAAGGATAAAGCTATTCGAAAACATCCTCTTAAATTACCTAATCCAAACCTTTAATTATGCAATTTTTCTTCTTCAGATACACTTTATCTTGATGGGAAACAATTCTTGCCTATTATGCTTGCGAATTTTAACTCAATTTGTGTTCGCGTGCAGCATGAAACTTTCTCGCACAGGGAATTAAAAGCGCAGTTGCACTGTATAGTATGATTTTTTTTATTACATTAATATGCCTACAGGCAAAAATTTGACTAACCGGCGGCTTACCTGTTTCCACTATTACATACTTTACAATTACATAATTTACAACGAGAAGCTTTATTCCACAACTTTTTGCATGCAATCTAAACGCAGGCATTAATGTACCTATACACTGTCTATAAAAAGTACGTAGACAATGATTGCAAATCTACGAAGACACGCTATGCTTATCACCCACTCGCTGGGATCGAAATCCCCAATATTAACTGGCTGAATATCAAAAATTGTCGTTTATTACTCACACAGATAACGATCTTCTCCCGCCTGCCTGTTGTTGGCAAGTGCGGGGGTTGTGTGTTGTGGAGAATGTTGGCTGTAGTAAAAGAAACAAGTTTGCACGTGTGTTTGCGCATTTATGGGTATTTGATTTTATGTGACTTTGCAATGTTTTACGACGAGGAAGGCACATAAAAACTTGTCTCTCTTATGTTACACTTTGTCTGCATGTAACAGCCAATGACAATAAAAAAACGGCTCTTGAAGTGTAAGCTTTGGTGCATACTTATTTGCAAAATGGACACATACACACATTAACATTTCGTGCATGGAATTAAAAGAATCCTTGTGCCAAGTGAGCCGGCACACAGGCAACGCACTCGAGTAAGAGGAATATTTAACAAAGATAACAGTTAAAAACTCTTCAACGAAAATTTGCTATGGAAGGCAGATAAATCTATTTATTCTCGAGCTGAAGTGACGAATTTAAGGTAAATTGCCTTTAATTTCTATGACTTTGCTAATTGTCGAACATTTGATTTGCGTGTTTCAGCCAATTCGCGATAATTTTACAAATAATAGTATATAATTTTTATAATAAATACATATTTGAGGGTTAAAGCAAACGTGGAAGTCACTTTAGGGAAGCGCACGGGGTCGAAGCAAACGTTAAAGTCACTTTAGGGCAGACACAAACACACGAAAGCGCCTTCAAAGCGTCTCAGACAATGCCTAGTCTTAAGCTGTTGTTTCTTTGTCAGAATGCAATGTTTTTCTTGCCAAAAAAGCTTCGTCCTGAAATAACATTTTCCATTGTTTGCGCGTATTTGTGTGTGTGAGTGTGTTTGTCTGTCCGTGCTTACATTTTTACGGCATTCAGTTCAGGCACACGTGCGCATCGCTTACACCGGTATTTGTGTTTTGCCATTCAATTGTTTTTGTGGTTGTTGTTTTTGTTGTTTTATTTTCAAACGACAGTTTGTTTGCACTGGTGTCATTATTATTGTGCGGCACATCTTCACTCCGCTTTTTATTTGACTGCATTATTTGCTCGTTCTTATTGCTATTGTTGCACGAACTGTTATTATGTATACAATTTTCCTGATCGAAAATTATGATTGCGAACAATAAACGCGAAAAAATGGCCAAAGTGGAAAAGCCACCAGTGCCAGCGTGACAGCGCGCAGTGCCATCTCGGTTATGCAATATATTTTATGTTCGCTTGATATGACAATGGCATGCAGCGTGGGTGGAGAGGGCGAGGCGTCGCATGGTGTGCGGCCAAGGGCGGCGACAATTCATGTCTGACATTTTTCGAAGCCGGAAGCGGCTCTAATTCTTCAATGCCGCATCGAGACGGCTGGTAACGCCGCTACATACATAGCAGGTTTTGCGAAAATTCTGGAGGTGTCCTAACCAATTGTCAAAACGTACAAACAAAAAGGTACACTGTACCTCGCTCTTATTTTTGACTCGTCTCCCCTTGAATTTGACATTTTTGTCGTTTGTAGCGCCTTTATTTGCCTTCATTGACCGCGCGGTTCATTGCAATAGCATTACAAGGCTTACAAAGGCAAACATCACAAAGCGTTTAAACTTTTTTATTGCCCATATAAGGCATAGTATGAGTGAGTTCCATATTCTATTACTTACTTAAGGTATCTTGGTAAGGGCTGACGCTTCATTAGCCGCATTGCCTACCTCACCTTAATAACTTCCGCATCAACGACCTTTTGTTCGCATTTTTTGGTAAACCTTGAAAGCTTTCGTTGTCTGCTTTGTGTTGTTCGTTGTTCCGAACAGCAGGTTTTTTGCCGTGTGAAATGGGTGAAAGCATCACCCATAACCCCATCAATGAAAGTTTCCTTGTATTTTTAAACACATTAGCGAAATTTCCTTCGTTCATCTGCCAAAAATAAAGTTTCGCGCTAAACAAACGCTGCTTTCACGCAGCAAAAGGCCACTTACATATATTGCTTAAGCGCCGAAAAGTTGTTGTTCAGCTGAAACATATTTTTCAATAATCAAAGCAGGTTTCGTCACTAGCATCATTCAGCCCTGAGCTGGATTTATGCAAAAATCTACACTGTAACAACATTAACTTCCGGTAAAAAATGCAGTTGTACGAGTGTGTGTTTGTGTGTGGCGCTTTAAAGAGCGCAACATGCAATGGCTTTGGGCGCAATAATAATTGCATTTCGACTCTTCAATTATTTCTCAGTTATAATTGTGTGGGCACTTTTTATTGCATAACAACACCGTTGGTTTTGCCAAATATTTACATTAAATAAAAAGCCGCGTTGAGAGTAAATTTAATTTTAATGTTAAAGCCTTTTTCCACTTGCACCAACCAACGCCGCCACGAAAGCAGGCAAATGAGCGGTTTTTTCTGTTCGTGTGCGTTTGTGGCTGCAATTTACTCACCCGCCTTTTTGTTTATTCGCCGCGTTTTTTTACTTGTTCGCATTTTTTCAGTGTTTATATGCAACGGAATACGTGAAAAAGTTATTGTGAAGTATTTTTTTAACGGTAACGTATCCGCAATTACAAATTCACTCAGTCGTTCCGTCACTCAGTTGCGCGGACGTGCGTTTTTCGGGAGGGCGATGCGAACGATTGTGCACATTGATTTGGTTTGTCCCTTTAAATGCACTTTTGTCAGCCTGGCATTTTCACATTTTCACGCGTGTTTTGCGTTCATCGCCGTAAATTCCAGCCATATGAGCGGCAATACGGCCATTTCGGCGCGGGCGGAGCGCGTGAATGCGGAGCGGTGTGTTGGTAGCCATTCACGCCTTTATTATCTGCACGTGTGTGCGTTTATTGTCATCAGTGTGGCGGTTTTTTCATTACACATGTGCATATTTATTGTTTGACCACTGCAATTGTGGTTGCACTGTGTGCAAATATTCATACTTACTTACTTACATACATAAGTACACTCGTAGATGTCGTACATGATCATTGTCGCGCGAATGCATATGGTTAATTTGCCTTTATGGGCTGTGTTTGAATGCGACTACGTGCGATATTTGCAGACAAGTGCACAAAAGCCTGCTGAATAATCAAGTCACACATCTTGGATTTCGAGCTATTGATGGAATGGTTAAAGAGTTTGACCGCAGTATACACTTTTGAACATTTTTATTGACGATGGTTAAGACATATTTGATTTAAGAGATTCCCAACGAAAGCAAACATCACGGTAGATGTGCATAGCAGCTGCAATGCATAGCTTACGCAACCAACAGGGCGGATGAGTAACATTTGGTACAGATTTGTATTCCAAAAGCAAGAATAGAAGTAAATATTGGCTAGTCGAAGAAGTCTTTTCGTATTTTTAATCAAATTTTATATATTTTTTTATATTTATAATAATAAATAAATAAACAAATATGTATCATGTCGATCACTTCAATATTATATTTATTTAGTTGCCACTTGGATAGTGGCAAATTCCATGACTGTTATCCAAACGTGTTTTCGGAATTTTCATGTCATTTTAACACTGAGTAAAGTGCTGAAATAATCCATTTATGTGGCACATAGAGAATAGTAAAGATCTTTGTTGTTTATTTATGAGTTGCAGGATATCGCTTTAATGTCCTAATGGAATTTCGGGTAGTGAAGGCCTTTCATCGCAACAGGCGCAGCATTTTTCGGCAAAAAATAATAAATAATAGATTGTTTGTGTATACATTTTACTGTTGTTTACTTGCTTTCGCTTGCTGGCTGTTGCAATCAACTACAAACTTGATGCTGCTGCCATTTCCTTGGTGGTTATTGTTACCTACGTTGCCTGTGAGGCATGCATTTCGCGCGCTGCCTTTGGGACGCGAAATGAAAATATCAAAAATTCAACAATTCGTTAGTGTGCCTGTAGTGAGCGGCCGCAACAAATCCGCCGCTGCCACTGCCGCCGCTCAATCGAAAGCTGGCGTATGGAATTGATGCTGGCTTGCAGTCTTGTAGTTGTTGCCAAGCAAGAGCTATGTGTGTGCGCAATATGTTGCATTTGTGGCATCAACACCAGCGGGAGCACTCGTTCTTTGCAATTTTCGCACGCTATTTTTATTTTACTCTCAATTACATGTGCGCGCAACAACATGCAGATATGTTGCATGAACGTGTCATGCGCTTTCACTATCATTCAGATACATACACATGTGGATTTCTGCCATATTTCACACTCTCTTGACCGGGCATTTGCTTGCCGCGTAATTATTTTCCACCTTTGTGTCAAGCGGCGCATCGGCGGGGGCTCTGTGGGTGTATAAGCGATTTCGCGATTGCCGGCATGCCCGCGTGCTGCCATTAACTTGTCTATATGTTTGCACAAACACAAGAACGTTTGCATGCACTACTGTCAATTTGACTGGCGCCTTCCACTTCATTTCGCCATCTGTCACACATTCCTACATACATATGTACATATTAAATATGCGCGGACGCATGCTTGCTGCGTACGCTGCCTGGCATTCACTCATACTTGCGCTCACACTTAATCAACGGGCATAAATACATTATGCAAATTTAATATGAATTGCAAAAGTCTCACTCGTCATGGTTGCGCCGACTGTTGCTGTGCATTTTGCCATTACGCTGCCGCAGCTGCAACGCATGCCAACGCATTCGCCTAGATGGGCAGCTTGTGGCTCGCGAGAGCATACGCAGCGCAGCAACACATCGACTGTTGACTGCTATAGGCGGAATTCTGGTGGAATTCGTCATTTGTGGGTGCTGGCTGGGGCAATTTGGTTAGCTGGGCCAGCGAAATGCTAGTGGCTTTAATAATTCGTGTTACGTATACGCCATGCTGTCATTGTGCATTAATGTGCGCTGACGTAGAAACACTACACACCCCTCTGTAAGTTCATGCGCATACATTCTTACATATAATGGCGTATAAAGGCATTATATTAGCAAGTGTATACACAAGTTGTAAGAAATAATATTGTTTACGCCTCACTGGATTCTTTGCAGTTGCAGACAACGATAGAATTTCAATTATACAGAGTTTGTATTCTATAAATTACTGAAGATACAGCAGTATTGTAGAGTAATTGTGCCTCTTCGCTTACTTGCACTATCCGTCGCTCTCTTCGAGACCTAAATTGTCATAGCAAGAACTGACTTGAAAAACTGATTCACGAAAATTTTTTTTACAGACTTTTTGATTTTTTGAAAATTATTCGTTCTTGCAAAACTTAATTTCCCACATGCTTTATTTAATGATGCCAATCATCTGATAGTAAATAAAATTTCCCTAAATAAAGCATTTAGTAAAAAATTTGTGTATTCACGGTATAAGATCTGTACAAATGCCCGTATAATAGGCAGATGGGGCCTAGTCAGCCAGGCTTTCTGCCAACCAAACGTGATGGGAAGCTGTAGGTTTGCCATTTTATTGTTGCATTGCTGCAGTGGTAGTCGTTAGATCCTTTGTTGGATTTTTGCTTAATTTCAGTCATATTTTCCGTTTAACGTCCCCCACGGGGCCTATTTAAGCGCTCGTTAACTTTCCCATGACCAACTCATTTATGGCAGCTGCAAAGCACTCGCAGATCCATACAAATGCGCACTTACGAGTCAACACATCACACATCCTACATAATGGCTGTGTAAGCTTGCGGAGTTGTAAGCATAAATATTTCCATATATGTGTGCGCGTATGCCGACATGACGCACTCCACGCTCATGCCAAATGTTTCATTCATGGCGCCGTACAGAGTATGCATATGAGGAATTATTATTGACAAATGATTTTGACGCAAAGAAGGAAAGAAACATAACTTAGTTATTAGCAGTGAATTAACTAAGCGGTGTATGGAGTGCAAGCTTCTTTAAGGACCAGGCAGCCGGTTTAGTTTGAAGCTTTGTAAAGTACAGTATAAAAGTTACCGATTTATGTACTTTTGTGTATGCAGAACCTAAGTCAGCTACTTACAGCCCAAGTCCAGCGTGCTTTCCGCTGCACTTAAGCAACTTTTGTACGTACATACGCGAGCGTATTCCCAAAGCCGCCAGCGTGAGCGGATGTGGCCCCTTTGGTGCATGCTTCGAAGATTTGCGCCTTGGCTTAATTATTATTAAGTGTCCAACTATTTACAAGTAAAGGAATAATTTATGAGCCCAAACCGTACTTGGCTGCAGTGGAGAAAGTTTTAAAGCGAAACAAAGAGAAGCTGGCACGAATAGAATGCCGAAAAGGACAGCGTGCCTTACACCCTTTGTTCTAGAAAATAATTAATACACACACGTTTTTAACCATTTATGTGTGCTGGCTACATACAATATGTATACACGCGTGCACATATGAGAAGACACGATGAGTGGCATCCAGGTCCCTTACGTTCGTGTGTGTTTACGGACAGGAATGCTCGCAAATTACCATTGTGTTAGTGTTAATTACTGAGTTATGCCAACGCGAAGCTACTGCGGAGCACAGTGCTTGGGGTGGCTTTTAGAGACGCTTATAAGGGAGGGTAAAGCAGCGTTGCTTGCATAAATCGCAAGCCAACTAATGAATGGGCAAGACAATACAGTGAGGTACAGTTAATTGGTCGAAAGTTCATTAAGAAGTGTGGCCAACATTTCTGGCGAAATCCCTATGTTCATGCAAGCTGCTACAAAAGAAAACCGCTGGAAAAGCTCGTGCGGCGCGGCGTATGCGTAATAGGGCACCCTGGAGCGCGTTGGCGCGCGCTTTTAAATTTGTCGGTTGCGGCATTTAATTTCTGCTCGTTACCTTTTAAATTGTGTCCATTTGTGGCCATTATTTTTTATGTGACAATTCGTTAAACAAATGCATGAATGCGGACTAAAAAGAATTAAACAGATTAACAAATAAATTAACTTTTGTTTGCTATGTGTTTTTTGTCTTATTTATTTGCCGCTGTAGTGACCACGAATTGCATTGTCTCCCTTGCAATTTTGCTTCATTGCCGCTTCAGCTCATCTGCGTGCGCGTGTGTGCGCTTGTGCGCATGTGCTCATTGCAATTTTGTAGTAATTCATAGTGCGAAAAATCCCATTTATTTTAATTGCCGCCATTTTTTGTCCGCCAATAGCATTGTTGCGGTCGAAGTTTGAGGTTTCCACTACAGAAGTGTGTGGAAACTCAAACAGCGAAAAAGCCAAGGCACAAAAATGCATGGCGGCGCGGATGTGCGTCGTGTGTGTTACAGGCTTCTATTTGCTTTCAAATAGTCTGTTTCGGGCTAACCGAACGCAAATTTGTTTTAATGCGATGCGCGTTTTGTGCTTTGCGCCCTTGGCTATTTTAATGTTGTTTGCCAAAGTTCTTACCACCGACTCTTTTTTCTCAGTTGGCGTGTGTGCAGCGCAACGAATTGTTGCACGCGTGATGCCGTTTGACTTTTTGTGGTGGCCGTTGAATGCCACAAAAAAATTGGCATTTTTTACTATCCCCAGTTCATGTCCAGTTTGGTATGTGTGCCTTGTAATTGTTGTGTGCGCGTGAGTATTCACAAAGTTAATTTGCATAATTTACCGCTATGTGCAGTTGTACAATGAGTTCCGGAAACCGAATAAATGGTACCAGTGGTGGAGAATTGAAAGATCTCACTACGAATATCATACTTGCAGACGGTTTGTTGGTCGTCTTGATCAGTTCCAGGAAGTTGGTTGATCAACCGGGTTCGACCAAAGTAAGCAAAATTGATTGGTTGGCTATTAAGAGTAAAATGAGTCTACAGCGCTTTTGCCTTCATCGACACCGAACTAATCAATAAGTTGCCAACAGTTTTTAATGCCTATGCTGGTGTACGGCTTCGTGCAGGCACAAGTACATATTCAAATGTTTTTGGTTATGCCGCATAACTTCAATCAACTTCCGACCAGGGATTGAAGCAAGAGCAAGTGTGTTTGATTGGTACAAATTACTTCCAGAGGATCGAGAACGCGTTGACGGCGGCCCACGTCCAGAATCGACATCAACGACGTCAATAAAAATAAAAGAATTAGTGCTTGAGAATCGAAAATTAACAATCAGAGATCTTATTGGCATCGTTGGAATATCGGAAGGACCGTTGAAAACTTTTTTGAAAGATCATTTGGGCCTAAGAAAAGTAAAATCACGATTGGTTCCAAAATAATAAAATTTTCTCGGAAAACAGAGTCGAGTTAACGTCTGTAAAACAATGGTTTCCAACTATCAGGATTTCATGAAACGTGTTATTACTAGCGATGAGTCTTGGATTTATGCTTAGGATCCGGGAACAGACGATCAATCGGTCGACTATCGTGTCAAAGATGATCCGAAGCTGAAAAACCACAGTCAAGGTTATGTTGACATTTTTTTTCGATCATCGAGGCGTGATGCACTCCGAATTCCTTCCGTGTCAACAAGGAATACTAAATGAGTGTTAAGCGTCGTTTGTGCGAAGCTATTCGTAAAAAGAGGTCGGGATTGAGGGCCGACAACTCTTTTTTTTGCGCAACGGTAATGCAATGTCGCATACTGTATTGATTCTTCGTGAGTTTTGCGCCAAATTTTCAATCAATATCGTGTCGTAACCACCGTATTCGCCAGATTTAGCTCCGTGTGACTCCTGGCTATAGGCAAACTCAGTCGACTGGTCCGAGTAAGCCGTTTTGAGTCAATTGAAGACATTAAACGTGAATCGCTACGCGCATTGAAAGGATATTCTGGGAATTGACTTAAACAACTGTTTCGAGGTTTGGAAAAAACGAGTATATTAAAGCCAAGAAGGCTGACTTTGAGGGAACGGCATAGATATTGAAGAATAAATTAAGAATTTAAAATTATGAACAAAGTCTTACTGAGGGAAGAACAAACTATTAAAGCTCAATATAATATCTAAAATAGCAGAGGTTTAATCCAACTAAAGAACCAGAGATCAAATGGGGTTTGCAATGGGAAAATGTGCATTAACAAAATTAAAAGATATTTACAAGGGATTAATCATTATTTCGATATGTGTGCATATATATACAATATTTACATATTTAGAGCGCTATTTACAAATGTTACTGAAGGCCAGTCGATAAAACATTGGTATAATTTGAGGGGTTGAGAGCTCAGTAGTTTTTGCAGGCGTTATTCATACTTCGCTATTTCGTTAAGTCACTGTACAATGTTTAATAATCTTGCTCCGAACTTGACTCCTCGTTTGTGTATTTGTATTTTAGTTGGTAACCGCTTTTAATTTAGTTTAATTTGTAATGCGTAAAATGCATTGGCAACTGCTGTAATTACCTGGTTGGCTGGCGCAGCTGGCTGCTGTTGTTGCTGTTGAAGTGGCTGCTGCTGCTGCTGCAAGTGTTGTGGCGGCTGCTGTTGTCCTGGCTGTTGTTGTAGCGAGCCTGACACCGGGTAGTGGCCGGAGCTTGGTTGGGGCGTGAATTCCCTAACAACGCGCTCCTCGGATACGGGCGGCCAAGCAACGCGCTTATAACCTGGGAGAAAGAGAGAGAGAGAGAGAAAGAGAGCGATTAGGAAAACTCTTTTGGCGACATAAAATATTCCCGAAAATGCTTTTTATAATGATACTGTGTCATAATGAACTAGGGACATAACAAGTGCTTTGTGTGTATGTTTTCATGACTGTAAGGAGCTAAAAGGATGACTTCTATATTTTCATTAATTATAAAGAAGACCAAGGCTTTGAAAGGGTTCTGCATTCAAAACTGTTCGTGCTAAATATGATATATTACAGTGGAGATACAAAAAAAAAGATTCAAACTCGAGAAGTAATGCTAATTGTATCAGTTCTGGCTTTAGTTTCATTTTCCATTGTGAGTAAAGAATTGTTTTAATCTTTTTACGTTGCTTTTGTATCTTGGTAGCGGATACATTAATACTTTTTCCACTCTTCAGCGCAAATGTTGTGTAAAAAGCATTGAGGAACACTTAAAACAAAATATTTGTAACTGGATATCTCGCTTGTCGCTCAGCAAGGGCGCAGCTTGAAAATCTGCCTTTGCCAGACATGTCACTCATGACGGACCAGTGACCAAGTAGCGCTCGCAAAAACTATGTTTGGGTAGACTGATGTCCTACGATATCAGCTAGTCCTCTGTCACGGTAAATGTTGTTGTTTTTTGTTGTCTTTTGATGTGGAAATTTTTTTGTTCATTTTCAATGGCTTTAAAAGCTGTCCCTTCGCACGCTGCTTTCATACCAAGCACTCGCACGAATTCATTAGTTTTTACCCCAAGAATATTTCAATTTGTTCTTGCTGTTATGTGTTTGTTGTTACTGAGAACGCTGGTTTCAAATTTAAATTTCTTGATTTGTTTTTTTTTTTTGTTTTTTTTTTGTTACAAATTTGTGATATTTTTCATATCAGAGCTACCCCTGTTCTAACTCGAATTAATTTAATTTTTTCTTCACATCTTCCGTTTTCCATTTCCATTTTCTGTTTTCATTTGCATTCAACTATAAGTGTGTTTTTTACAATTATGCATTTCGGTTTCGGAGGGTCATTCGCATTCCCACAAATATTATAGTTCGATAGTGCTTGTGAATTACATGCTTCCAATTCTACTACCGTTCGAATTGATAGTTTTGCAAGCAAATTAAATGATGTGACATAAATACACATATATTTATATGAATGCATGTGTTAGGAGTAACCCTGACGTTCACTTCTTTTTGAATGACGAATACTTCAAAAAGTTCTTTTGTGCGCTTTTGTGCCAAGTGCAGAGTGGCATTGGTTTGAATGAAAGTTCATTATACCAGAAAAGTTTTTCTCCCCCAAAAATTCATAAATTTCTATTATTCGGGCTGAGAGCGGAACCAGTGCAATTAGTTCAATTCGGATATAAATAAGTAGCGCCATTAATTAGTTAAGCGTCGCTAATAAATTCTTCGATATTGGCATTTCACTTAAATTTATAAACCATTAATAGGAATTTATGATTTAACGCACATATACATACATATTTTGAATTATGTTATATGCGCTTTTGGGCATATATGTTATAACATAAACACACACACACACACACACACAAATAATAATTAACGGATATAATAACTGTTTCATTGCAATTATAACCACAAGGCTAGTGTAGCCGTAAACAAACTGCAAAGAAACATATGAATTACCGGAAAATAAATCGATTGCTTTGTTGTAATTAAAGTGAGAGTTCAAGTGAGGCGCACACGTAAATGTACAAGCCGACCACGACTTGCAACCTCAACCGCATTTCAGCAACTCTGTGGCGGTCATAAATTCCCCATAAATTCGAGGCGGACGCAACGTCAATACACTTACAGCGCACATTCCTTACATATGTGTGATTTATGGCATCGACGGGCAAGGTCGCCGTTGGCTAAAGGTACGAGCGCGCACTGTTGTTAAATACAACGGACGTGTAAAGAATGCACATTCATTGCTGCCAAACAGCAGCTAACTACTCCACCCAAAATATGAACAAAATATGAATATGTGAGGGTTCGTCTCTCACAGTCGTACGCAAGTGTATGGGTTAACCATAGTTGTTACAAAACTTTTAACGGTTTCGATACTATTTATTGGCGATAGCACGATATCAATATGTGTGTGTATGTGCATATGTGAATAGGGTGCGATTTCTTAATTTATTTGTTGAGAACTGTCCTTACAATGCAAACCATTTTCATTATTTTTCTGATATACATTTTAGAAATTAGTATACAAAATGTTTCATCAGAAATCTGCATGTGTCTACCCGCCTCCAATTGGTTCTAATTTCACTGACTCGCATAGATCCAAATGTTCTACAACGCCTTAGAATCATAATTTAGCGCCTAAAACTCCTTGGTTAAATCTTGGTTAAAGATAAATAAGATCTCGCTGTTCGAATTGGAGTCCGCTTTGCAAATAACTATCATATTTTTTGGTGTTTTTTCAGTGCCTTTACGTTGGTAGAATGAGTACCTGTTGTTGTCCGCCTACTGTTAGATGAGAATTTACGTTTACAACGCCATAGTGGCGCCAGCCTACCTACAGACCTGAGTTTCCACCTAGTTTTTTTTTTTTTTTTTTTTGTTTTGCAGGCATAAAGAAATGCTTATTATTAGATTTGCAGAATTGTGAGGCAACAAAACGCTGCACATACATAAATCGAAGAAACCGTGCGAAAGTAGTTGCGTGGGCCACAGAGCGGCAATACAAACATTTTTGGCAGGCAATTACGCATTTTTCCTCAAATTTGTTTGCGCATTGAAATCGGAAAAATAAATGTTCTTTTGGCTTGCCGTTAGGTAAGGCAATAAATTGCGGACTTTGCAAGCGTCTATTCTTATAAATGTTGCATGAACAATAAAAGATTTTGCGGATGCTCGGCGCATGTAATAAAAAGCTATTTGCATTGGCATTTGGATATGCGAAATCAACCGTTATACCGCACATATAAACACATTTGCAAATGCCTACGGAATGCTTATTTTTTTCAAGTATAATTTTTAAGTATTAATTTATGATTAATATTGTGTGTACGTGTGCAGCAAACTAAGAGCCAGACAATAAAAGGCGCGCTGCTGTGCGAGGCTCTTACATGCGCTCACGAAGTATGTACAATGCGGTTCATATTAATGGGTGCAACATATCCCTGAAGTAATGGAGCTGTGGTTTTTCGCAAAATATTTAACGGAAGTATATGGCAGTATTTCCGTGCGGAATAATCTAATAAACTGTTTTTTTTTATTCAGGTTACTTTAGACACACGTATGGTTTATCTCAAACCTATTTTGGTGGGTTTGAAAAGGCAGATGAAGGAAAATTTGGATTTTACCAAGAAAATTCTTGCTCAACTGATTCTGAAATCGAAGTTATAGAGCAAAGAGAGCACTTCGGTCCAGATTTATTCAGCTGAGCGACAGTGTAAACGTTGTAAGAGTATGTAAAACAGACATACATACGAATAAAGATTCGAAAATAGATGTTGATTGTAGTTTAGTGCAACCTTAAAACCTTCTAAACTAATTTCTAATTTGTATAAATTCAAGTGTGAACGGAAAGTTGGGAATCATTCTCTATACACCGCAGAAATCATCAAGTGAAAAATTCAAATGCTATGAGGGCACCGTGGACCAAGATATTCCCACCACTGACGACTCGCTGCGGAAAAGCTTTAAAAAGTAGTTTACTTAATATGTGCTGTTGCTAAATGTATTTAGTCAAGGAGTTTGTTATGCTAGCTGTATTTTAGCGACAGCAGCGCAGTGATTGCCATATCACTTTGCGGATGCTTAACCGAATTAGACTCAAAGTGTAGGCACAGAAACCGTACAACCATGCCCAGAAATAGCGCACGTATACCGATCATTCACACTCACACGCCACGCAACAAATGGACGCTGCAAACGACTCACGCCAAATACCGTGCGCCCACCTAACATAATCCCGACAGCTATAATAGCATTACCTGACACATATATTTACACATGTAAGTGTACATATGTGTGTGGCCACGAGTAGCTGGCTGGCAGTGCGAGTGTGTATGTGCATGTCGCAATGAATGTTATTGTCCGAATGAACGAATGAATGAATGAATGCCTGGTCGAATGAGTGAAATGCCTAAGAGTGGTAATTTGCGGATATCCGTTTTGTTTTCATATCGATGAACGTGCCTGGTGCGCAAATGTGCGAAAATTCATAGTAAATGACTGGCTGCAAAGCATGCTGGCTGCTGTCAATACGGCCGATTGCAAGCGTTTGTTTGCGCGTATGCGCCACTCGGCATAGGAGGCACGTAGGCTGGCCAACACCTTGTACGCGCGGCCAACGCCACAGACAAGCAGACCAACAAAGCTAACTGCTAAGTACGCTTGCGTGTGTGTGGGTGTGTGTGTGACTGTGTAACCGCAACTAGCTAGCTGCCCGATTACGGCACAGCATCTCCTGCTATTTGAGGTATGGACACGTGCGCATTCATACACCAATAGGCATTAAAGGATCACGCTCATTTGTGGCAACTGCAATGAGGGCGATGCTGTGTAGGCTTTGATAGACGAGCATACAGCGGCGCTTACATATTGGCTGGCGCACATTTAAATGCATGACCATTGGGATGCGGCTGCAGTGCCAGCTTGTTGCCCTTAACGGCTTTTCGACCTTTCATTTTCATTTAATTTTTACGCCTCCATTTGTTTTCTTTTTCGCCCTCCTTGCCGCCTCGCCAACGCTATGAATCCCCAAGTAAATATAAAGCATGTTTATTGTGTGTACACAGGCTTCCCGTTATGTGGCGTATGCGTGTGATATACATACATACATGCATATGTGTGCAGCTGTGTGTTTGCGTGTCTTCAGGTGTAAACGAATCGAAACTTACACGTCCAGCAGCACATAATACATAATGAAATTACACACACATCCGTACATAGCAGCACGTGTGTGTGTGCGCAGATATGTGCGCGCTTGTTTGGCATTAACGGAAATTAATATTGATTGATGTTAAATTCAGTTAACGTTCACAGCTACCAAATGGGGCCCCCAAGGCTAAAACAAACGCCGTTATCAGCGCTGATAGCCCGCGTTCGACGCCATCAATTTCCCTATTTCACTGTTTTAATGGGCAAAAGTTAAGTGTACAAAGATGAGGCATTCAATCTCCAGCTGTCACTTTTACCCGCAATAAAACGCGCTTGGGCGGCAAGCGAACACAGGCGAAAACATACTATACACACGTGTCTATGTGTGTGTGCGCGGTGTATCCATATCACATTCACACTGCTCTAATTTTCTAACCTGCTGACCCTGTGCTGTTTAGACCTTTGGCCTTCTCCGACTCCCTCTTATGTGTGCGGGTGTGCGTATGAGCATTGAAATAAAGAGTTTTCTGCTTGTTCTCGCCCTCGTTATTATTGGGTTATAATTTTTCAAGTGTTAAGATTTGTTGTGTCAGGCCATATTGTTTTTATTACTGCCGTTTTGTTACCCCTGGCATGCTTCGTCCATGCTTCGTTGCGGCTAATGGGTTTCCTAGCATTTTGAAAGCAGCTGGCTGGGGCTTAGCAGAGTTTCTCTTCCTCTGCTGCTCGTTTGTAATAAACGTGATTTGTTGTTGCTCTGCTCTGTTCACCTTTGTTAGTGAAACAGGGATTAAAGTTGTTAGTTGTGCATTTAATGTGGCAACAAGTGATTTATTAAACAAGAATGCTAAGTAGCATGGCTTTAGATATATAATATAAAGCTTTTGTTTCAAATAGTGAAAAATATTTCAATTGTAATTCCCTGATTAGAAAAGGAACTAATTCTGTGATATTAAGAATTTAATAATAACTGTGATGTCCGAATATTTTAATAATAATTATCATAAAAAATAATTTTAAATAGTAAATGGCAAATAACGGCTGCAATTTCTTCAAAAATATGAAATTCATTTAAAATGCTTTATATCGTCACTTAAAATAAAGCCATGTTACATTTGTAGCTTCCGCTGTTAGATATAACCAATATATTGGTTAGTCGAAAAAGTATTTTCGTATTCGTCCAATAGATTCGTTGCAGTCGTATATTTCCAGTGCCACCAATCACATTGTGTCATACCATATAGTGTTGGAAAGGTGAGATTTTAAGCTTCATTTAACCAAAAAAATTTAAAAAAATTTGAGGAAGTTGAAAAAAGTTACAGTCATTCAAAAATGAGTGAAAATAATGAAGAAATTCGCTATATTTTGAAATTTTTGTTTAAAAAGCGAAGAATGCCACGCAAGCTACAAATGAAATTTCTGAAGTTTACGGAGACGATGCTGTATTAATTCATGTAGCATAACAATGGATCGCTCGCTTCCAGTTCTGGAAATTTCGATTTACACTGATGAAAGTTTTACACTGATGGAATAATGTCTCTAGCGGAAAAATGGCAAAAAGAGGTCGATAAAAATGATACATATTTGTTTATTTATTTATTATTATAAATAAAAAAAAAGTTGAAGTTTGATTAGAAATACGAAAAGACTTTTTCGACTACCAATATAACCATTTTATAACCAAAACTCAATTTTGTTTTCAATATGAATGGTTTCTATTATAACTTTTTTTCTTCGCCTGCAAACTTATGAAAAGTGTTGTTAGTTATTTTGCATTTTAGGTGGTGATATATTTTATATTTATTATTTACATATATTATATTTTATATGTCTCTAATGCCTACTCTCCTGAGTTGTGCCTTTAGCATGTTTACGGCCAATTTATACTTAAAACTATGGATTTATGTATGTTTTGTATATACTTTTTAAAATCATTCAGCATTTTCACTAGTCACATTCTTCTTTAATCACATTCTACAAATATTTTCTGCAACCTTCAAAGATGCGTTCGGAATTTCGCAAAAGTGCGTTTTGCTTCGATTTTTTCTTCGGTGTCCCATCCGCCCTCACTTGCATAGATTGCCAGACACTTTGAGTGTGCTCTCTTTGTGGTGAGAAATGTTTTTTGCATAATTTATGTATAAAAAAGTGCTGTTCTTTTCGCAAAAGAAGTAACGAAGTAAAACAACGCAGAAAAGAAAACAGAAAGGGAAACAGCAAAAGCAAGGATTGCAGAGCACAACGAGTATAAGTGAAATATGTAAGTAAACGACGATAAGCAGAGTACAAGAGAATTTCGCTTCAAAATGATGTTGAGTGCTCAGGAGCTTGCAGCCAAGTGCAAGCATTTTCCACTCATTAATTTCTCGCATTCTAACTTTGTAAAGTCCTCGAGCAATTTGCAGTGAAAGTCTTTACTTATCTGCCCTCATGGGCGACTCTAAGCTAAACATAAGTAGAATTTAAAGTTTAAAGTCTACACGAACGCAGACGCAAACACAGACATGCCACAGACGGCTTCCAGCTTTGTTACGCATTTCGTACAGTAGCTAGCTAACAATTGGGGGTTTAACTCAAAATTAATTTTAATTTTTTTCTGGCACAAGTGTTATCGGTACACAAAGTGTTGGCATCAAAGGAAAATCAAATTCGTCAACGTCACAGTGCCACGTTTGTATCGACATTGTCGTCAGTCAGTGTCGTCGTCTTGAGGCAGAAGTATTTCAGCAATTGCTGTCAAAAATATACAAACCAAACATTAGCTAAGCGCAAAATAAATAGAACGACAACAAATATACATATATTTTTGTGAGGTCCATATGCCACACTTTGTTTTCGTCGAGTAAATTGTTTTGTGAATGCTAATTATAGCCGCCTAAGTAAATTCTTACTCATCCGTCGCTGTGTGTGCTCGCTCATGTCTGCATCAGTTTGTCGATTCACTTTTCGAATATGCATATGTGTCAATTGACATCCAATATAAATATATTTGTAATAATTTTATGTTTTGCCGCTTTGCCTTGGTGATTTGCTATTTTAAGGTGATTTCTTCATAATCTCATTGGTAGTAGAATTACGAGAAAAGCGTTTTTGAGATGATTAATGATATTGAGCACCTTCCTTTGATATGAGTTTAAAAAAATACTTTGTATCTTTCTCTTTACTATTTATATATTTAGACATGACAGACATATTTTATTTATATTTAGGGTGTATTTATCCTTTGCTGCTTGGTTTAAAAAATTAAAAAATAAATGTTGTTTTGAATTAGTTGGAAAAGAAGACAATTTTTAAAATAGTTTGACTCCAAGTCTTTTAAACAGATGCAATTTTTTTTAATAGATATATATAATATTTATTTATTATATTATATACTATGTAGCTACTGTAAAAGTACCGTTGAAACCTCTTGCTATAAGTCATTCAAAAATATATTTCCGAAATGAGCCACTTTGTAAAGTAAAGTGGTAAAGTAATCGGTAAGCCTTCTGGCTTAAAATTGGTATCGATATTTAATAGAATATGGTATGGTATTGTAAAACTACCGTTGAAACGCTTGTTTGCTTTAAGTCAATCTAAAATACTTATATTTCCGGAGTGAGCCACTTCGTAGATTTTAAAGGAAATTCGTAAGCCGTCTGACTTAAAATTATATTGATACTTTTGAAGAGATAATTCCAGAATTTTCTATTTTTGAGAGAGAGTGCTTTTTTGGATAAATAATTCCAAAATGTTGTACTTTTGAGAGAGAGATAATTTTGAAAGATAGATATTTTCCTTCTTTTGTGAGAGAGATAATTCTTTACTACTTTTTTGGAGCGAAAATTCCACCTTAAAATTTCTACTTTTGAGAGAGATAATTCTTTACTACTTTTTTGGAGCGAAAATTCCACCTTAAAATTTCTACTTTTGAAATTCAACCTCGTTCTTTGCATTAAAGCAAAAATTTTCCTTTTGAGCTAAACAAAGCAATGCCAAAACACGTATTTCACGTATTTTTACAGAGAATTTCGAATTCGGTGAGGACATAACATTTAAATTCTTCTCGCAGTCAAGCCAATGCGGTTTCCAGGGACTACCAACCAAAAATATTTTGCAAAATTTTTCTAAAAGCTTCTTTTTGCAAATTTTGTATTGGGAAAACAGAGAAAAGCATTGCATATTATTTGTGAGCTGTGAGCCACAGAAAAATGCGGCGGTATTTTGGCACAGTTTTAGAATAAAAATAATTTTTTCCGCATTTTGAGTTGAAAAATTATATGCCATTATATTGACTCCTCGAACATATGTATGATTTATGCACATACCCGTGTGTTCTTATATATTTATTTATACACAAGCATATGCATAATTTCAACGCTCATATTTCCCTCAAAACTAAAAATATTGACAATTTTCACGACAAAGCAACAGCCACAACGACCGCACCCGTCGGGACATAATTTTAGAAAAGGAGATCTGCGTGCGTTGGTAAGGCGGGTGGTGGGGGGGAGTGCGCGTATATTTAGCGCATAAAAGTGCTACCACGCATTCATATGCGAGCGTATGCACATATATTCAATATATGTATGAATTTATATTTTTGTGAAATGAGCGAAGTGTATAAAAATTCAGAAGTGGAACATCGACAAAGATGAGCACGTCACCAAAAAGCACGCCAATCAAGGGGACGTGCTGAAGGTAGCGTAGACGACGGCGTAAACTTGGGGGCCGGGCGCACTTCGCACTTCGCACCGACGTGTGGTCACATGATCGAAGCAGAGATATATTTTTAAATTTTTAAATGTTCACACTGAGATTTTTCAATTAATTTGGTTTCTTTTTTCTGCACAAAAGCGAGTTTATTTACTTTCGCTCAGTTAATTTAAGTTGCTGATTTTTCGAATTTCATTTCAACTATTGTTACAGTATATTTTGAGGTATATGCGTATGTACACAGAGCGAGATATGTTGGGTATGAAACACGTGCAGTATGCAAACATATGTACAATTTTTTCTTTGAGAAATTACCGTCCATATTTTTATAATTTTTATTGATTAATTGCCACTGTGAAACCATTTTTACAACGTTCTAAACTGTTTCTGTATCTTCTGTTTCGAGCAGTCTTTAGTCTTTTTAGCTTATTTAATAGTTTTTTTTTCAAATAACTTGTTGCTCAAGCGCGGCTTTTCAGGTCTCTTGCAGTTAGGGGAATTACACAAAATTAACTATGTTTGTATTTGTTGTTGTCTTTCTGTAAAAATGTACAAGTTTTCAAAAGCAATAACTATAAATTTCTGTAAAAAAAATGTTTGTAAATAACAGTTAATATTTAACTATGGAAGGTGGCGAAAACTGGTGTTGAGCAGTGTAGATAGTAGTGTATAAAGTAGATTGTACACGTTACCACAAATCACAAATTCTTTTGATAACTGAATTTTGGCTATTGGATTTGAATTCCGAAATAATTTTGCACGTCCGATTCTCTGCTTTTCAGCGTGTGTGTGTGGCTATAATTGACTGCTTTCAGTGGTTGCGTGCGCTTCTGAGAAAATTTTCTTTAATTTAAAAATTTTTTTGGATTAATTTCGGTTGTTATTTTTGTTTTTTTTTTTTACTTTATATATGTATGTTTCGAATCGTTTTAGCTTATATTTGTTAAATCGTTTGATCGCGTTAATTTATGAGTATTTGTTATTAGGTGTTTCCAAAAATTCTTTATCGCTTCTTCTGTGAATTTATAAATCGTTTTTCCACTGTGTTGGGGAAAAATTGAGAATATAAATTCACTTAGGAATTTCGTTGCTAATATACTCGTATGTACATATATATGCTTGTACGAATTGCTAAACTGCGGTTCTACTTGCAGCGGCGGTGCACTTAGCGCGCGCGTCTCGATTTTTGGTCGAATTTCGTTAAAATTGTCGTATCGAATTGAAGTGGCGAATCGTTGTGAGTTGAGGCAAAGTGCTGGCCGTTCGTCGCAACAAAATTTGAGGTTCACGTTGTGCCTGTGCTGGTGTTAGTGGGGTTCGTACAGTTCAGGGAGTGCACACCAAGATGGCTATCTGGCAGATACACGCGAGGGAGACAGAAACATCAGACATTTTTGTATAGAGAAATTATTTAGCGATGTGTACTGTCCCAGATGGAACTTGTGCCTGTGAGGATTTTTTAAGCAACAAATGGCATAGAAACAAATGAAATAACGTTCAATCAATCACTCAAAAACAGCATTAAAACATTCAAGTCACTTCTATCGGTTACCTACGAGTTGAAGTTTGAGAAAGTTCTAGGCCAACATACATGTAAAGGTTATCTGTTGACCCAAAAGTTGCGCATCCGTGTATTGAAGTGGTAGTACTGCTTCATTTCCTTGTGGGTGGTGTAGATTTGTACCGTGTGCGTTTCTGTTAGGAGCAATGTATATCATTAAAGAATCGTGTCAGTGTAGTGGTATGCGAATGCTGGCGGGCGCATCACGATTGTATGAGAGCATAGCGTTGCTGATCGAATGCTTGTGCGCGAGTGATCCAGCTATGATCATGACGTCCTCTCTCACGTCATTTGTCCCACTTTCGCCGCTGCTGTGGTGAATAGAGCAACTAGATTTGGATATTTTCATTTTGTTTGTACTTTTGAGAATTTTATATTAATTTATTTTTATTGTTTTTTATCCAATATTCACGGAACACCGTCCAGCAAAAGTAATGATAAATTGCAAATGAGGAGAAACGGTATCAAGTTATATGAGCATATAATTGTATAAATCGGTGATTATCATGTCGATTTGTTGGTTTAGAATGGATGTCGGGTCAAAGTTAAATTTCATTTGCTTTTCTGAACTAATTTGCTATATTTCAGCTGCTTTTTGGAGTGGAATTTTTTTATATTTCGATATGGAATGTGCCGGTTTGCGGCTTGTGAAAGCAAATTATGGTTTCAGAAAAAGTCAGCCATTGACAATTACATGTTTATAATGTTTTTAATTGAGAACGGGATTAAAGGCTCTTTGTAGTTCGGTACTAGATTAACCTTTTTAGTTAGAAGTGGTCGAAAAACATTAAAAAATAGAGATAGATTGGCTTATTATTTAATGTTAATCATTTCATAAAGTAAAGTACATATCGTCACCTAAAGTTCAAAATAACGTAACATCACTTTTCATAGGTTTTCTGGGAAAGGAAACACCATATAATAGAAACCACTCATGTTAAAACAAAATTTTAGTTTTGGTTATAAAATGGTTATGTATTGGTTATCATACACCAATTTATCTTGGTTATAAACCGGTTATACATTGGTTATCATACACTCATATCACAACAAATTTTGAGTTTTGGATATGAAACGGTTATACATTGGTTATTATATCTGACATTAGGATTTTCGATTTTTTGTGATGACACGTTGTTTGGCATTTTAGGTTACGATATACTGTTTTGACTGCGTTTTCGTTGAAATTTAACAAATCAGAGTTCCTGCCTACGTCCGCCATAAACTCTTTCCACAAATTGCTGTTATATCAGTTAACAGCCTCTCACCTTTAATATGCTCTTTGTATAAGATAATTCAATACTGCCAAATTTTAATGATCTCTCCATTGAATATTGCTTTTAGTTCCGCGTGAGAACAGAAAAAGGGTTGCCTAGTGATAAAAGTTTCTTTAAACTCTGCCAACCGAGTATATTAAAGCTCTAGCCTCGAAAACAAAAATAATTTAACAACATTTTATATCGTTGTTTTATATTTCTTAGAAGGAACTTGTTGTTTTATTATCTCACCAACAACGCGGCTCTTTAGGGCCTCTTTCCAAATATGCCGAAGTTTTTATTATCAAGCTTAAACACAATATACAGTACATACAAGTCTGATGGGTCTGTTGTTTCAAATTAACGGAATTTATGTGAGCCCTAGCATTTGTTAAAGGTCAAGTCATAATTGTAAGAATGCTTGGTTAACACTTGAATCACATTGTTATTGTTGGTCATTTGGGAAAATGCTTGTCCTAAAGTCCGAACGAGTCTACAACAACATAAAGGAAGATAAACATAAAAGCGAGAAATTACCAAACTGATGACAATTTAATGCAAGTATTTATGTATTAAATTTCAAAATATAGTGTTCAAGATGTTGTGATAATAATATGCTTAACGACTACATATTTATCCTGCTGCTTTTGTGGCAGATAATTTGGAAGTTTATGATTCTCACTCAAGCCATAAAAGGTTTCATTTTGGTTATAAACCGACAAGGCAAGCAATTGAATCCGTCTTTCAGAAAAGCCAGTGGGGAGGTGAAGAAAGATGCAGAAAGCTTAAAATTTTCGAACGAAGAAAGAATTGAGTTTGGTTTGTCCAAGAAATATTTAATAAGCCGCTCGTCACTACCCAAAACAAACTTGTCGAGGTATGCCTTTTCGAAGCAGTTCCAATTATGGTAGATCAAACATTTTCTAAAAGTAGTCTAGTATAAAATCCTATTGAGAGAGGCTGCTTTATCAGCCCTAATAAACTGAATAATTTTTCCTCTAATTGGTAGACAGCACTTTCGGATCGCATGCATCATTAGGCTCAGTGATTAACAAGTGCATGTTAGCAGTGCTTGCTTCAATTAGAATCGCTGCCAATTTCGCGAGGGCTTACACACATATAGTATGAGCGTGCTCGCATGATTCGCGCCAGATGACAGTGAAATTGGTGCGAAAAGCACAAATAATAAAAAGTAGTAAAATCTTGATTTCTGTCATTCGCTGCTGACACTTTCAAAAATTGAATGTAATTTAAATGCCATTTGTTCACACAACCGCCATATGAGTGCGCAACCTCGTGGTCGCTGCTTCCCCCTAGACCTAGAGTCATGTCAGCTGATGCGGCATGCCACTCGGACGGGGCTATGCTTACAAGCGGCGGCCAGATGCTCAGGAATTTTGCCAATTAAATTTTATGTTGCACACAAGTTGAAAAATACAGCAAACGCATGCACACACACACACACACACAAAATACAAGGTACATTCACTTGCTGCTAAAGCAACACGAGCATATGCTTCCGCCTCCCTTGTGAGTTTTCCAAAATTAAATTCATTTAAAATTATTCCATTTCGTGTCTCACACCGTAGTCCCGCTAGGCTTTCGAACTGCTTAACGTCGCAGGTGTGGCAGACACAAGCCGATCGGCGAGCACTCAACGCAAGCAGCCACACAACATTTTTGGACCAACTGAAGCTGCAAAGCACTACATATTCGCGCTCACACACACAGCCACACATAAATTCACATATGTATATTGGCAGCTTCATGTGTGTATGCAAATTCCTGAGAATCGCAGTGGGTTGTTCTACTGCAAATGCACAGCACTCGTTCATTTGCTGGCAATTAATTAATAATTTATTTATACAAAAATCAATGAGCTGGCCCAACTGTGTGCGTGTGCGTGTGAGGTGCTGCAAATTTAGTTGCAATATAGATTTTAGCCAAATTGTTTTAGCTTGCTTCTCGCAGCAAATATTTTAACGACTGTGTGTGCAAGTGGTCGAATAACACTTGCAACCATTAAAATTTATTTCCGTTTCAACTACTTGGCATGCAACACATGCCCATTCCATAAAGCCACATATCAGGGATGTCTGTATATTTGTTGCAATTTCGGAAAATTTGCTCTCTCTAAATCATTAATTGCGTAGTAAACGTTCGCCTTAGCTCGTAAAACGAAATGGCTTTAAGTATTGGATTATTTTAAAACATATTTGCAGATTATAAATTTAGACTTATTAAATAAAAAAATTCTATAACTAAATGCTCAACTCAATGGGTTTTCGGCGACATTTCCGAAGAAGGTGTTGCCAGTTTCTTATCCTGATATTAGTCTATTAGTCAAGAAGGGAGACTTAAAACTTTTATGAAAGCAAGGAAAATGTACTTTTTTATACTCTTGCAACCTGTTGCTACAGAGTACAGGGCTTTTCCGAAAAGTAACAGGACTGAGCCGATTTAAAAAATTTATTGAACCAATCGTTATAATTCTTCAAAAAATTTCAAAATAGGCTCGTTTTGCTGCGATGCCGCGCTGCCGGCGTGATTTCCAGACATTGAAGGCGTCACGGAAGGCATTCTCCGTTGTTGTTGTTGTTGTTAACGGTTACCTAGTCCCCGTTAGGATGGTGAGGGTTACTTGTGTTGTCGTCGAGGTCATCTAACGGTAGGCCCAGGAAACGTGCTGTTTCGACGGGGTCGGACCAAAGGGAGGAGGGTGTTAGATGGGTAGGGTTTGTAGGGCATGCAAAGAGGTGGTCAGTGTCATGCGGAGACTCGTTGCATGCAGGACATACATTGGGTATGTCAGGGTCGATTCTGGATAAGTAGGAGTTTAACCTGCTACAATATCCGGAACGAAGTTGCGCTAGGGTCACTCGCGTTTCTCGCGGCAACTGGAGCTCCTCGTCTGCAAAAGGTGGTGGTTTGACTCCAAGAACGCCATTCACGGGAAGGGAGTCGATGAAGGTGTTGATGGCTCCACTGTGAATGGCGGCCAGTGCCTGTCGATAGTTCGTTGCGTCCGAAGTCTGGTCGGCGTACTGTTCAATGTCGTCGACATAGTCGAGGAATGACCTCTTGATGCTCCTGGGAGGCGGTTCCACGCCAAGCAGGTGGCTGCAGGGGTGATTCTTAGGGAAACAACCCAGCAGGAACTGCCTGGAGAGGAGTTGATTATGCTCCTTTACAGGTAGCATACTTGTCTCACTGTGGAGGTGTTCAATGGGAGACATCAAGAGGCATCCCGTCGTGGTCCGGAGTGCAGTATTTTGGAAGGTCTGGAGTTTCCTCATCTGCGTACCACTGCATCCAGGCGACCATATCGGCGCTGCGTAGTTGAGGACCGGCCGGCCGATTGCCTTGTAAGTTGCCAGCAACGTTTCTTTGTCTTTTCCCCATGTGCTGCCGGCTAGCGACTTGAGGATTTTGTTGCGGCTCTGTACCTTGGCGATAATCGCGGTCGTATGGGGAGAGAAGGAGCATAGACTATCGAGAGTTACGCCTAAAATCTTAGGGTTATTGACAGTCGGGATTTTGACGCCATCGACGGCAATATTAAGTTCAAGTCTATACTCCTTCCTCCAGTTAGTAAATATGGTCGCTGTGGATTTGGTGGGTGAAAGTTGGAGGTTTCTTGCAGTGAGGAAACGAGAAAGGTCGGAGAGGTAGCTGTTTACTTTCGAACACATGCCATCGATTCCATTGCCCGACGTCATTATCGTGCAGTCATCTGCGTACGAGGTTATGGAAACCCCTTCTGGTGGTTGAGGAAGTTTCGAGATATAGAAGTTAAACAGTAGCGGGGAGAGGACACCACCCTGCGGAACCCCCTCTTTAATTCTTCTCAGTTTAGATGTTTCGCCTCGAAATAGTACGGATGACTGACGACCGTTCAGATAGTTCATGGTCCACCTCTTTAGCCCTGGAGGGAGAGTGGTTTTTTCGATGTCCTGCAGTAGCGTTGTGTGATTGACCGTGTCAAAAGCTTTTGACAGGTCCAACGCTACGAGGATCGTTCTTTCGCAGGGTGGTTTCTGGTTGAGGCCACGAACTATCTGGGCGTTTATGACGCTAAGTGCTGTGGTGGTGCTGTGCACTTTACGGAATCCATGCTGGTGGCTGGCTAGACTCAGGTGGTGAGTGAAGGTCGGGAGTAGCAAGGCTTCTAGTGTCTTCACTACTGGGGAGAGGAGAGTTATCGGACGATAGGACTCCCCTTTGTTGGCGGGTTTCCCAGGTTTCAGTAGTGGGACCACTCTTCCGACTTTCCACACATCGGGTATTTGAAGAGTGGTGAGCGACAGGTTGAAGACCTTGGTGAGATATTTTACTCCCGTCGAGCCTAGATGTTTTAACATTAGCATATTGATTCCGTCAGGGCCAATGGATTTAGACGATTTTGCCTTGTTGATGACACCCTGAACCTCCTCATCGGTGAAAGTAAGTGGCGCGCAGTTGTTTGGCATTTTGCGCAGCCGTCGGTTAACACATCTCTTAGCTTTGTCTACCGAAGGGTGCAGTGTAAACTGACGGCTAAAATAGCTCGCGCACTTCTTCGGGTCCGAGGAGGCATGACCATTGAATTGAACTTCAACTCGGTCGTCATGTCTCCTCGGATTAGACAGAGCTTTGACAGTAGCCCAAAGCTTACTCACACCGGTGGAGAGGTTGCAGGACTTCAGGTGCTCCATCCATTTCGTCCGCTTATGTTGATTTACCATGTGCCGAATCTCCAAATTGAGATCCCTTATTCGGGGATCCCCGGGATCGGCATGGCGTAAGGTGTCGCGCTCATTAGCTAGAACCGCTGCTTCGGCTGGGAAATTGGGGCGGATTTCCGCTAATCTTCCAGCCGGGATGAAGCGAGCGGTAGCTGCTGCGATCACCTTGCGGAATTGACGTTCGCCAACGCATACGTCCATAGGAATGGGTAGAGCGTTGAAGGTGATCTCAGTAAATTCCGTGAAGCCGACCCAATTAGCTTTTTTAAAGTTAAAGAAGGTACGGTTGTCCACGGAAACGAAATCGGGAGGCTTCTCGATCGAGATAATTATGGGCAGATGGTCTGAAGCGAGAGTTAGCATAGGTCGCCAGGTTATGCTGTTAATCATACCACCGCTAGCAATGGTGATATCTGGCGAGCTATTACAGGTGCCTATAACTCTGGTGGGGGCTTCGTCATTCATTGTGCAGAATGTCGAGCCGTCAATCTGTTCCGCCAGCTCCATCCCCCTACGATCATTTGACAGGCAGGAATGCCAAAGATCGTGGTGCGCGTTAAAGTCGCCTAGTACCATACGGTTTTCACCACGAAGTAGCGCACCTATATTCGGGTGATATCCTGTAGGGCAACATGTAACTGGGGGGATGTATATACTGAATATTTCGAGCTCGACATCGCCTGACCGGATAGCTATGCCCTGACATTCTAGGGTAGTATCCCTTGGGTCGATGTCTTCTTCGATTAGACGGTACTGCACGGTGTTGTGCAATATGAAAGCTAGGCCACCACCACTATCTCGCTCGCGATAACGTATTACGTATAACGTTGAAACCTGCACAACTCAGAAGATCTGAGCGGCTGTTTAACTTGGTTTCTTGGACCGCAGCTATCAATACACGTTCACGGCATTCTCCGTAATGCATGCTGCTTGGATCCCCTCTGTCGTCTGAAAATGCTTGCCTTTCATCGGCCTTTTCAGATAAGGAATCAACAAAAACTCGGGGCCACATCTGGGCTGTAGGGCGACTGCGGAAGCGTTGGGATGACGGCCTTGGCTGGGTAGCTGTTCACAAGAAAGGCGGTGTGAGCCGAGGTGTTGTTGTGGGGCAACTTCCAATCGGCTGTGATGTCTTGTCGGATCAGATTGACTTTTCGTTTGATTCTCTTGAGGGGTTCCACGTAAAACTTGGCGCTGACGGTTTGTCCAGGAGGAACAAATTCATGTCGAACGATGCCTTTGATGTCAAAAAAGACCACGAGCTTCGTTTTCACTTTAGATTTGCTGATTCTTCCCTTGGAGGAGGAGACACCGGCGTGTGTCACTCGAAGTTTGATTATTTTTGGGAAAGTTTTTTATTTCTTATGAATTTTATAACTCAATGAAAAAAAATTATTATGAATGGTGAAACTCATAGGTTTTTGGGGAGGCATTTTTCCCAAAATAATCAAACTTCAACCGTTAATATCTTTTAAACGGTTGGGTTTACGAAAAAATCGTGGAGACCTTTTTTGTAGAGCATTCAATTTCCTATAAAATCTAAGGAACAAGATATTTTTTCAAGTAGTTGGAAGCGAGATATAAATTTTTCTATCTGATAATAGGGAAAAATAGAAAACTGTATGCAGGAGGACCTTCGCGTTGCAATTAAGAACTCATGCTGGGAGACGCTTTTTTAGAGGTGTCTAGGAACCTATTTTTCCGAGTACCAAACGAAAAAAAAAATTTTGTTTTGAATCACCCTAATGTATATATAAAATTGCTTAGATTCCGATTGTCTTTTTGACTTTTACATCTTAAGATATTTCCCTGGCTTTGATTCTTGCAAGTTACAAGAGTATAAAATGTTCGGTTGAACCTGAACTTAGCCCTTCCTTACTTGTTCTTAGTTTTTCATAGATACATTGAATGGCATAAATTCGTTGTTACAGACCTCGAGGGGAGGACAAGAGTGCTTAGAATTTAACAAATAACCTAAGCATGTTGGGTATAACACTTCGCAACGTAATTATAATTTAATTTAAGCACTTGTTAAGTGTAAATACTCAATGATACTTCTAGAAATATTTGCACACGTCAGCAGAGCCACTAAATAACACTTAGTTTGAGAGGCTATCAATGCGGAAAATTTTGAATTAGCATATCATTATTAAATGATTATACGATAATTATCATTATTAAATGATTATACGATAATTACTGATCTCCAAATGTGTCTATGCAAATGCTTTTGAGGTAACCTTGGATTAGAGACAAGGTTGATGTGGCACTAGATCGCATGAGAATATTGTATTGTCATCGCGATCTAAAAATCCCGTAACTAAAATGCTGACAAATTAAGCTTAGCTGGCACGCTTGACAGAAATAGTACATACTCGTAGCAGGGATGACTAAAGATAACTACTTTAAGTTGTCATGTGAAAGTACAGCTGTCGTTGAACTGTTCAAATGAATAATTCAAGTGCGCGTCATCTAGAATTTTGGCGATCTACACCTACGTGTGCACGTGAAGAAGACGAGAGATTTAAATAAAAAATTTAGTGGGTTTTGGTGAAAGCAGTGCTATTACCAATTATTTTTAGTCACATTACTCGTTTACATTGGCATTTTTCTTAAATAGCGTGGCACAGTAAAGGTACATTTGTGGTAAAAATAGAATGTGCTTGCGGAGATCGCGAGGTGTATTCTCATGTGCAATAATTTAGTATTTTTAAATAGCTCAGACATTTAAAATGCAAATAAGCGATGAGGTACAACAGGCTTTGTGGAGGCTTTGTAAGGAGTGTGTTTGAAGCTTCGTTTCTGTGATCTTGCGTGCGGAAGAATTGCGGACTATTCGCTTACCTGATATGTCGATGAGAGTAGAAATTGAGTTGAGAGGAAGAGCAATGATTAATTTATTCGAAAATATAACCCCAAGCATGGTAGTGAAATAATGTGTTTTGCGAAATTTTTGGAACAGTCAATAAGAAATATTTTTTAATCTTGTAAGGAAGCGCTGCTCTTCATATTTTCAATTTTAAAACTTTTACGATTTGGCTTTGTATTTTATTTCTGTTTGTGCTGAAATTTGCTCATTCGCCTCTTTTACCCTAAGCGCTGCAGTCATATTTGTTCAGCACATTCCTAAGAATGTATGAGGCAGATAAAATATGTAACAGTTGGTGTGCGCCTTGACGTTAAAGTCGGTGTGGATTGAAATTTTCAGGTGCAATCAGATGAAAGCGCAGCAAAGACGGACAGGGTCAGCTGTCATGTCTCATGCAAAATCATAATAATTTTTAATTGTTCAAATATATGTATGACGCAGCCTCAGCCATCACTAACACTAGATCTGTATTTATAATTTTCGCAAACGAAAGGAAAATATTCGAATTTTTGGATTGTGCTTGCTCGTGCGCTCGCACTTGCTGCCTTTCAGCTGTCGGTTAGCGCTGCATCCACTTTTTAGTTATATTTCTACATATTTTTCTATTTAAAAATTTTATTCTCATTAATTTGCGCTTCGATACGAGCAAGCTGGTGCCAACAAAGCAGCTAAATAACAAAAGCATTGGGGGAAAATGTGTGAGTTTAATGCGCGGCCGGTGAGCAGGCGGGCAAGTAAGTGGCTAGGCAGCCTTGGAGCGATCGCTTAAAAATAATTTGCACCTGATCATCAGCGCCATTGCCTTGCGTATGCTTTTGGTATTTATTGTCATTATTTATGACTGACACGTTGTTGTTGTTCAAATGGAAATTCTCAAATTCTCAAATTGACCGCAATCACACACCAAATCGAAATTGAAATTTTTACAAAGTTAAATAGTTTTTCGAAAAAGAGGTCAGAGCTAATCGCATGTGTTGCGAAAGTTTGATTTAAATGGAGAACAGAAGAAGAACATTCAACTTTGCAGTTTTTGCCTCGATCATATTAAGAGCGCACTGGTAGTTAATCGATGTGAGGTCGTTGGGAAATTAATATTAACTTATTTTGCTGAATTGAAGTAATAAATGAAGCTGTTAATTCATTGATAGTCTTCAGGTTGTGCCGTATAATGCGAAGTTATGCTGTTTGTCTGCAGAAAGGCCAGCTCTTCTTAAGGCTTTTAAGGTATGAAATAAGTAAAAATTCACTTGTCAAGAAACAAATAAAAATATTATAAAAAATATATGAGCATCTAGGCGAGAGATAGTAGAAAATTTTGTTCAAATAATAAAATTATTACAGTAATATTGCCCCCCACTAACACCTGCTGCGCTGGGCACAAACACTATTCGAATTTAGAGAGGCTTCACCTGCGGCTTAGTGCCGCTTTGATTTCATTTCATAAAATTTTTGCACGAAAAATTCGAAAAATCGCACACGAATGCTTTTCAAACAGCTGCAGCAACAGCAACAGCTGAAAATATGATCGTTTTATTTGGCCTCGTCGCCGGATTCGCCAATGAATAAGCAGCTTGACCAATATGTATTTATAAACAGACAGCAATGCGCACACGAACACGCGCTGCTTTTTGTTTTTGCTTTGTCGGCTAAATATAAAATGCTTTGCATTATTTTCGTTAAATATTTAGTTATTTAAAGGATTTGCATTTCATAGAAAAATAATTCATGAAGAATATTAAACAATTTTTGTAGTTTTTGAATATTTTTTGAACTCATGTTTACAACATATAAGGTATTTAGCGCCGTGGCGATTTAGGTAAAATGGAATGATGTAAAAATTAGCGCGACGCCCAGCATAGCGGTGGGGTAAGGAACTGCTCGAGTAGCTTTGGTGCACAAAATTTTCTGCATTTATTTTAGCTTCACATTTGCGCGGCCTCTAAGTGCTTGCATTAACGTGGCTATAATTTAATCTACGTAGGCACTAAACATGACTGCACAAACGTGTATATACATCATTCGCATTGTCCGTATCGCTTACGTGGCAGGCAGTGTAATAGCGCGTCGCATTGTAATGAAAATGTATAGCTTGTTGCTTGTGACAGTAAGAAAACACATTCATTAAATTGCAACCAGGCGATGAAAAATGGCGATTTTATGGTTTCGACTCAAATAGTTATGGGCTTGCGGTTTTTTAAGTGGACTGCCGCAGTAGCGCTTCGTGGTCATTGAAATGGCTTGGGCTGCGGTACAAAGACTCATGCGGTGAGCAAATAAAAAGAACTTGAAGTAAATTTTCAATCAAAAAAGGTAAACAATTGTATGATTTTCAATTAATATGTTGGCAAAAGCGGATAATAAATCTATCTCGGCTACTTTACGGCATGCCAATCCCACAATTCTAAACAAGCAGCAGCATTGATAGAAGCTTCACCTTTTCGTAATTAAAAATTTCCATAAATAATAATTAGCCAATGTGTAAATAGCTCAACGCTAATCACCTTATAAAATTCTCAGCACCGTTTATTAGCACCGCAACCGCGGCTTTACAGCATCCCCATTCCACTCGCAGTAAATATTTAAACTCTGTGGCACGCAGGTGCACCTGTCAGAGATAGTCAGAGGAGAATATGTAAGCCGCGCCAAATCGCTTTCGCCGCTGTTTATAAAAGTGCTGACTGACGAGTTTTTTGAGCGAAAAAGGGTTCCATTTAAGGCTCTTAGAATGCTGTGCCCGTCTTCGAGCGGTGCGCGTTTGCGAATGAAAAGGAATGCCAATATTTGTCTTGCGCATCAAATCGAAAAAGGATGCCGAGCGAATGTAGGCCGAATGGCTGTTGTTAAGGCAAAATGTAAGCAAACTTAAGACATAAAATAAACAAGAGCAAAAGCGCGCTTTTAAGCCGCTTACAAAGTATCTGGGCGCACATCAACACACGCAGCGCCTGCGAAGCACAAAACGGGTGAAACAAAAATGAAGTTAATGAAACGAAATGTTTGTAAGCTAAAAGTGGAAATTCGACTAACCCGCCCTTCCCTGACAAATGGACGAAGTAACTGACAATATGTTGTACGTATAAATAACAATATTTTGGACATTATTTCAATAAATTGAAACACATGTAGGCTAGGAATGACATTATTAGAATGTCATGGTTGCATTTGAATGGGCTCGGTCTCTTTGTATTCCGCCTTAATATGGAGCTAGTCAAAGATGATAGCTATAAGACCCCATATGCATGAAGAGGAGAGTTTTAATGCGATATTACTCAATAGCGCGTGTCGATTTTTATAATGGATAAAAATATTGAACAAGGAATTTGTCTCAAATTTTGTATTTCTAACCGAGTTTCGTGCGAAAACATTGCGAATGTTGGAAAAGGCTTACGGTGATTCAGTCTTATCATAAACATAAGCCTACGAGTGGTTCAAAGCCTTCAAAGACGGTTGAAGACATGCCTCGTTCTGGACGACTTAGACCTCTTCAACTTTTGAAAATATTAAGAGAGAGACCATATGGTGCCTGAAAATCGTCAGTCAAGTGTTAGAGAGATGGCAAGAGAGCACGACATCTCTCGCGAGTCCGTTCGACTGGTTTTGGTGGATATTTTGGATATGAAATGCATTCTTGCTTGACTAGTCCCGATAAAACTGTATTTTTTTTCAAAAAGAGTACCATAAACAGGACTCTTTGGACATGCTTGAACGTGCGAGTTCCGATCTCAAAGCATTATAAGTGCCGATGAGACATGGGCTTATGAGTTTGATAAGCAAACAAGTCAAAAATCATAGGAATGGGGGAAAAACGAGCCGAAACCAAAAAGAGCACGCCAAAACCGCCTAAAAATCAAGGTGGTGCTCAATGTTTTTTTCGATATTCGTGGTTTGGCACTTTTAGAATTTGCTTCGGAGGGACAGACGGTCAATAAGGAGTTCTATTTGGCCGTATTGAGGCGTTTATGTCAGAACATCCGTCGAGAACGGCCGGAATTAGGGAAGAACAGTTCATGAATTTTACATGATTATAATGCGTCATCGCATCGTGCCACGATTGTGACCGAATTTAAAGCCAAAAACGCAATGAATGCCATCGATCAACCATCGTATTTACTAGATTTGGTTTCGTGTAATTTTTTCTTCGCCAAACTGAAGTTACCGTTTTCAGTCGATCGAAAAGATAAAACGAAATTCGCTGAAGGAGCTGAAGACCATCATAAAAAGTGAATACAAAGGAAATCAAAACTTATTCTATGAAAGGAGTTTTCAGTTTTCTGAGAACTATCTGAAGAGTCTATGTCAAGCTGAGGAATGGCTTCTGCAATAGCATTAACTTTCATAATTTCTGTGGTTTTCTAATAGTTATTGCTAACCAACTATCAAATCTATTGCCATTGAGGGTAGCAAAATTTTTGTGTGGGCATTTGGTATAATGAAATAATTATTTGCAAAATGGCGTCGACCAAGTAGGTTCGAACTATAGAAGCACATGTTTGAGCTCTTGACCTGTTTAAAAATTTGATGAGGACGACAATATATATATTTTATGAGCAGAATAGAATAAGAAGAAAATCTACTAATCGAAAAAAACATCGATGCAACGAAAATATCAACCAGTAAAGGCATGTATCACATTCATCGATCGATATCAGTACTAAAAACTTTAATTTGATGAACAACCTCCTTCAGTATTTTCTTTTCGGCTCGGCTTCTTAAGTTAAATGAAAGCCTTGTCTTCTACGTTATTAGGGAAAAAATTAATCTCCATTGGCATTAAAAAGTGTAAACTCAACAACAGCAAAGCATATAATATACATAAATACTCAAATTAATAACAACAGCAATAAGGATATCCTGCTCAGCGGCAACAACAAATATTTTCACTTTACACGCGAGCATAACATAAAGTAGCTATCTATGCTGAGCGAGAGGAGCGCGATGTATGTGTGTCGTTTCTAAATTAATAAAGCGTCGAAATTAAAAGCGTGTGTGAAGGTCTATGGCACGGAATATGCCGCGCCACATAGGAAATAGCGGCGAAGACAGCGGGAACTTGTGGTAAGCAACAGGCAGGCTTCGGGTGCGCCAGACACAGCAGGGATGATAGCATCCACAAAGGACGGCGCGACGCGTTGGTCTCGTTGACGACGCCGCACTTGCAAGCCTTAAGTATAATTTATTATGGGCTGTGCGCAGTGGAAAGGGCAGACCACATGCACATCTTACACATAGAAACAGCAATACTGCCGACAGTATTTAATGATGCCGACACGCTTCACATTGCAAATTTTTCAGTTTTGATTTTTTTCGCCTTGTTTGAGCTTTATTGCTTTAGTGAGTCTTGAAACTGATCAGGATTGGCGCTTTACTCGAAACATTTAAGCAATCATTTCACACAATCTACGGAGCATTGTGTAAACAGGGGTTTTCTTCCCAATAACTGTGGTTTTCTGGCGTTTATCTTGATTCAAAGCTTTTGACATTCACATTCTTAGTGATTCTGGTAGAACTTTTATCAGATTAATAGAAAATGTTAACATTTTCGCGTTAACTGTATCTGCGCTGACGGCGAAAAATGACAGCTTTCGTACTTTTGTGTATCCATCATTTGGCGTTGATAAGCAAGACCCATTTCAGCAGGACCGTTGAATGGCTCATTTGACAGTATTTATGTGTTGCATACAAATAGACGAAGGCAATGGGGTTTAGCGGTTTGTCTGTGTGTGTGAAAATGCCTTAAAAATTTGAGAAAGGTTCATGGTTTTTATGAAAGCTGCGACTTACAATTTCCGCCAACACGATACTTAACGGCTTAGGCGAGACTATGCGTTACCGCGAAATCCACGAAAACGGAACTTTATGAGCAAAATGTAGCGGAGATATTAAAATTTCATTAGCATTTCATGTTAATTAATTTCATCCTGTCGGCGCATGAATTATTATCTCCGCATACAAACATGCCTGTCTCCTCTTGTCTGTCTTGTTTAAATATGTATGCCTCAGTGAGTGTCTGTTGGCATGCATAACGCACAGAAGCATATATATTTATGTTTTTTTTCTCTTTTATCGCTACTCACCGCTTTAGTGTTGTATTAATCATTACAGAAAAATAATTTTGTCTGTTGTCAGAATGGTTGCATTCAGTTTGGGATTAAATCATTATTCACGATAAGCAAATGAGTAAGTCAGGTGGATGTTTTAGACGTTTGTAAGTTTAAGGTAATTCAAATACGGCTTGCTCACGATTCCCTCAATGGCTGCTCTGTTGGCGTAATTATTTATCTGATTTTTGGAAAATTTGTGATTCAAAAAATGCAACTTGACAGAAGTCTTCACACACTTCCTTCTTTTGATTGATTGCCTAAAGTTTTAAGTAACATTTTTTATTGCACCAAAGCTGAAAACAAGAAGATTTTCAATGGTCGTAAGGCAGGGTGTTGCTTGCGCTGCTTTCGAAATGGTAAGAGGCTTTATACGTGAACGCCTTCATTAAGTACGATTTGAGACCAGGACGTTATAAGCATATTTTTTTAATAACCAGGGAGGTGAAAATGAAACCCGCCTCAGAGAAGTACTAAATGCCAAAAAAGCTCCTGAAAGCTCCTCAAAGATCTTTTTTCGAAAAGCTCTGTGAAGAAACAAACATAAACCCCTGGAGAACGGCATAGAACAGCAACCTAAGAACGCATCATTTATGAGAAATATTGTCGAAGCATTATTCCCGAAATGAAGCTACAGAGGCATTTCTATTAGTCACAGAAGAATAACTATTGGCTGTTGCGAAAGAAATCAAAAACCCCAAAGCGTCTGGAATATATGGTATACGAAATAGAGGTCTTAAAGAAGCCATAGCTCTAAGACCCAGTATTATTGTTTAAACAAAGTGTATGAAAGCATTGTAAGAACCGGCGGATTATCAGAGAGACAATACGGTTTATTAAAACAAACAGGGTTTAACAAAGTGAGAAAGTAATTTCGTCTCTGCACTGACAATAAAAAGAGACAAGAGATGACAAAGAGGCGATTTATGTGGGACTTCTGCCAAAGGTGAAACCCCTACTCCTGTCTCTAGGAAATCTCTTCCCAGAGTACGCTTTAGAATGTTGTCGATAAATAGAATTAATTTTCGACCGCCTTGGTTGCGATCAGTAAAAGTTGGGGAAAGAAGAACAAAACAAATAAATGTATCGGACTTTAGCAACCGGATTCTTAGCGATAATATAAACAAAAACAAACAAACAGTTGTACAGAAATTCGCTATCCGTTCAATATCACGTGCAGCACATGACACTTCAACACGTGCCACATATGATAGCCAACACATACAAGTCCTGTACTGTGACAACACGAGAGCACAGAAACACGACATATTATTTCCACATGTAACAGCAGTCGCACGTACCTTCGACGCTGATGTAGGGACGCGGTGAAACATTATCGAACGAGCGATTAATAATGCCACTCTCACGTGGCGTTGCGACTGTAGGCTCACCAACAGTGTCTAGGCTTTGCTGGCGGCTGTCGTTGTCCAGGACTACTTCCTGTTGTCGCGATTCGCGGTGGTGTCCCCGCTGGCGCGTAGGCAGAGAATCTGATTCTCCCATCCCAACTGCGGTGGCGTTTGAATCAGCAACACTGCTGCCCGCCAACGACCGTGTTGGTGTCGTCACCGTTTCGTTACGGCAGGCGTCATGCACCCGCTCGCTCATCATCGGTTGCCAGCTGCCAGCACGTGCACAGTACGCCAAGGATGGCGATGGTGTTAAAGAGACCGCTGGCGTAGGACCTTTTATGGAGTGTTTGTCACCATCGGCGATATGCTGTTGCCGCTCGTCGACGCAGTAGTCAACATCATCGTCACTAGTGTCGGCATCAGCATAATGCGTGGCGGCGCTGTGCGTGAGTGCATTGTCCATTTCAATTTGTGCCTTTTCGTTGCATTGCGCGGCCATGGTTTGTGGCACGTTCCGCACTTTTCTCTCCCACTGCTGCTGTGATTGTGGATCCACAGATGCACGCACCAATAAACCAACATTGTGACCTTCCACCTGTGGCACAAACTCGGCCAACTGCCTACAAGTTGCAGGCGAGCTGGCGAATTTGGTGTCGCCTAATTGAGCGCTCGAAGTCCGTTTGGAGAGCTCCACACCATTGTCACCGTACGCGTGTGTAGTGTCATCAATCAGGTCGGTGATGTCGAGCGGATTCAGACCGAATGGTGAGGCGGCACGGGTCGGTGCGTTAGGTTCAATTAATGCGGCGGGATATTTGCGCGTGGGTGAGCGGTTGGCTTGCGTTGAACATGGGCTTTTGGAGCGACTGCGTGAGCAACGAGTGGCGGTAGGTGGTTGTAAACGCGTTTTCAAAGCGGCTGGCGAGGGAGTCCTTGATTGCTGTTTGACAAACTGAAGCTTGGCTGCAAGTGATTGATTGCTTGCAGTTGCTTCATCCCCGGCTTTTGCATCGAAATGCATATCGTTGTTGTCTTCGCTGTGTCTGCCTAGCTCTGAGGCAGTGGCGAATTTGGTGTCTTTAATTTGTGGCACATTGACTGTCTGCTTCCAGATTATTTGCTGCTTAAAACAGGGGCTAGGTATTTCGTAGGTGGCTTTGTACGTATCGAAACCATCCGTGCTGTCCGACTCAAGATAGTTTTTATTGTCAGCATTGATATGCACCGTTAATTTGCCTCGACGCCCGGCAATCGTTCGCTTGTGCAGTCCTGCTGAAGCTAAACCCGTTATTGTTGATTCGTCTGTTACCACCTTCTGTGCAGCCAGCTGTGATGCTGTCGCTGCAGTAGTGCCGTGAGCAGCTCTCGTGGCTTCCGCAGAGTGGGCGTTAATCCTGCTGCTTGGAATTGTGATTTCAGTTGATTGCGCATTCTGTTGGTCGCATGGTTTTTGGTTACTCTTCGTTATTGGTAGAATTGCTGATTGCTGTTGATTTAGTTGTTTCATTGCAAATTCTTCGGCCGGCTGTCGTTGCTCAACTAACGGATCTCTGAGACGATCTTGATTTGAGGTTTCGATAGCAATTGCAGCTACGGATTCATTGTTGTCTGCATTTTCTGTTTCTGCTTGCCTTAGTTGCTCGCACTCTCGTTGCAACGCCACATCCACCTGCAGCTTGTCAATTACCTGTCCCACCAGCTGCTCCTGCGATTGATGCGTGGAAATATAACCAGAAACCACACTTTTGCATAAATCTTTCGGCAAGCTGCCCGCACGGGTCAGTGGCGGCAGTGGTGGCGGTATTGGCGGAGTTGGAGTTTGCGATGTTTCAGACGGTTGTTGTTGTTGGCGTTGTTGTCGTTGCAAGGACTCATTTTGCCAGCGGCTAGTAACGGTCTTATGTTGCTCACTTCCACCTTCGTCCGCCGCCACTGTGAATGCTGCTCGTGCTCCACTTGTACCTATTGTAGGCTTTTCGCCTGTCAATGTGGTTGCACGTCGTCTGGGTACGGGTGTTGTTTTTGCAGCGCTCGTGTCTGGGCGGTTGAGTGAAACCTCCTGAAACTGTGATTTTTGTGTTTGTGTTTGCTTGCTTTTAGTTACTGCTGTTGCTTTTGGACCCGCTGCCGGCGTCATGCCTTGTTGCAACTGCATTAGTTGCTCATAATTGCCAACAACATCAATAACATGTTCGTTGGAGACTTCACCTGTCGAGCTTATATCGAAAGTACTTGTTGATTTAGCGCCTAATTTCGAGTTGATTTTGTGACCGAATCGACCGCTCGTATCTGAAGGCGGCTGCTGATTTTCATCTTCATCAACCGTGTTAGTAATATTAACTTGCACGTTTCCATTATCCGCAGACATCTTAGCCATGGTTGGAACTTGCTTCGACTCAGCAATGTCATTACGACTCTTATCTGCTGAGCGCTTGCAAGTATTGCTGTCATCAATTTTGTCATTTACCGCTCCAATCTCGTCGCTAACATTATGCTCCTTATTGCCTTCTTCAATTCCAATTAGGACGAAATTACTAGGCTTATGCCTAGGCGGAACAGCGGCATCGTCCAGATTTTCCAATATAGTCACACGTTTCGCTAAACATGCAGTGGGTGCAATGTGGTGTTCAATCAGCAGCAATCCTTCGATATCTTTACGATCCTTCAAAGTGATTGCGTGGTCTGGGAGTGCTGCGCTCGGCTGTTTGCTTTGCACCGCAATCAGACGACGCATTAGTGGCTGTAACACACTGCCATCATCGCCACTTCGACTACCTAAATCGCCCGCATACTTGGCCGTCAGATTTGCTGCTGTACCGTCGACCTTAATAGCGGACAAATCCTGCAGCGCCTGCTCAACCACAGGCAAATTTTCCAGCACGGCAGGATGCACAAGAGCTTCCATTTCAGGCAGATTGTCATCAGTGTCACTAACAATGTGCAGCGGTCGGTGCGGCAACCACTGACGGGCTATAGTGTGCAGGGGGCTCTCCGATGCGAGCGTGGCTTCGACGCCTCGTTGGTCCAATAGCTGAGATGGTTTCAGTTGAGTTTTGGTTGTCTGTGGAGTTGATTGCCGTGATACTTTCGGGAGGGAGGTTTTGCCAGCTTCATGCTCATGCCCTTGTTGTGGATGAGGTAAACTGCGATTTAGCGCGGCTTTTGCATTTTCCATGTAGGTGTCAATTTGACGCAGATGCTCGGCAATGGATTGCTGAAAGCGTCCATATTTTGTTTCGAGCGCCGCTATTTCGATAGCATTTTTCCCCTGCAGTTCTGCTTCTGACACTTCCATTAGTTCCGAATTTTGACTTGGCCCTTCATTAGTTGGCTCCACTGTTGTCGTTGGCGGCAACCGAGCGTGTTGCATGTTTATTGTATTGCGACATGCTGCCTTTTGTTGTTGCTCTTTCGGCTGCACCTTCGTCGCCTTTTTGTTTATTTGCCACTCATTTCCATCAGCACAATTTCGTTTGCTGTCACCAGTGGCAGCTGCGGATCTGGATGCCTCTTCTGGTGCTTGCTTTACTGTTGGTGTGATGTGTGTTTCGAACGTGTCAGGAATCTCACCAAATGGCCCATACAAGTATTCACCATCGGTGTAGTAAATGCCGCGAGGTCGATTGGACCGTATTCTTTGCTGGCCCTGTTGTCCTGCGGCGGCTTGGATGTTGCTTTTGGCAACTTCATTTTCGTTGGCTTTTCCCATCGCCTTCTGTTGGTTTTTTGTTGGTGGTGGTGTTGCATTCAATTTTATATCGGTGGTATTATATATGGGTAATTGGTGTGCGTCTGAGCGTGTGGATTTTTGGCACTGCGCCTCACTTGGTTCGGTTGGTGGCACGTTCATTTTATGGCCACTATTGTAACGAACTTTATTATTACTTTTCCTATTAATAGCCTCACTAGCAATTGACTGTTTCGAAGATCCAACTACTGAGGTGGATTTTTCGGTATTTGTCTTTGGCATGGTGGCGACCGTCTGCGACGATGTACGAGCAGTAACTGACGGAGGCTGCTCTTTTCTGCTCCTAGTAACTATACCCGCCCTGAGGGTCTGCGGTTGCCCATCAGTTGCCGCATGTTGCAACATTTCCTCAGGGGGTGAGGGTACAATTGTAATTGCGGCGGGTATGTATGCGACGGTGCGGTCATCTAAATCGATTGAACGCAAATAGATGCAAGCATCATCGTAAAGCTGATCCGCGCTAACGGTGCTAAGATCGCGACGTGGCGCTTCTTTAAGTGGTGCACGGTGCTCAGGTGGGTCATGCTTCTCCAGCTCGATTGGTATGATTCTTTCGCTATCACAGCGTCGTCTTTGTTGTTGCTGTTTTTGTGTTTGGCTGGACGGTTTCTGGGTGCGTTGCACCACAATTGAAGGCTCGGAGCCCATGCCCGCGGCATTACTGCAAGCCATGTGCTTTGCGTTTGTAGATGAAATATTTGCAACTTTTGGTGGCTCCGGCAGTGGTATGTCTTCCAGATCGCCTATCGACTGTATGCCAACTGGCTCTGCTGGTAGTTTTTTACCGTCACTCTTTTGAAGCTTTGCAGCTTTAGTAGCTTCAGTCTGAATTTGTCGCTTATTACTGGAAGCCATGCCACCGTTATCATCCAAGTGCGCAGCAGTTGAACCGAATGATTGAACAGTGTCCGAGTCATCGTAACATATTTTTATTTCGGTTGCCAATTTAATGGCACGTCGCTGTACGCGCGGTGACATGCCTTCACTCGATCTTGATGGATGGCTCGTTAGTAGCGTTGGCTTTGCCACGCCAGTGCGACCATCTCCAAAATCTCTGCTTTCGCTTTTTAGTGGCGTTACATTGAATTCGCTTGTACTGCTCACTGGTGTGATACGCGCTGCGGGACTACTGCCACCACTGGCCACACCGCCGGCTGACCGTGGCTTTTGTGGTGGCAACTGCTCCCGTCTACGCTGTTGTCGTGCGCGTCCGCGATCTAGCGACTGTGATTGTCTATTATTATTGATGGCGGCTGTTGCAACACTTTCCTTGGTGATTTGTTGTTGGTCCGATGTGGCAGCGACAATATTGTCATAACTGTGCCATTTTTTAGGCGGTGCTTCATCGCGACGCGCCAATTGTTCGAAATAATAGCGGCGTGGCTCCACCAATCCAATATTTTCATCGGCCGCTTTTGTTTCGGGTGCGGAGAAGCCGCGCGCCACCGGCGTACTGTAATCATGTGAAGCATCGAAGCTGTTAGTGGTGGCAATATTAGTCAACTCCCCTCCCCTCGCATCATTTTTTATGGCTGCAGGCCAACTGGTGGTTTCAGCCACATTCGGCGCGATGGTGGACCCTAAAGAATCTGCAGCCGCATTGACCGATGATGTATTAGCCGTGTTATTGTACACATTTGTCAATGTTTGTTGCGCCTTGCCAACAACGCCATCGGTAGAGATGTTCGTGCGCGTCTCAGGGGAGCTATCGGTGACACGTGCTGATTTATTTGTCGCATTTTTCTGTAGTTTTTGCCTTCGAAACTGCAATTGCTCCATTTTATTGCGTTGCCGCAACTCGGTGGGCGTCGGTTCAATTATTCGCGTGGGACTATTGAATTTCTCACGTATCGCATCGATGCCATGCTGCTTACAAACGCTCTCCGCGAAGTGCAATGCATTGTTTGTACAACTGCTTTTGGCTTGTTGCTGTTGTTGCTTTAGTTGCTGTTCATGTCGCAATTGATGGCTTTGCTGTTCTCTCGAAGAACTACGCGAGTGTGTGAGTGATTGCGTTCCACGGCCCACTGCCACCTCGGCCTTAGTGCTTGGAGCAATGGCTTCAGCCCCCATAACGTAATCGCTGCACGGTGGCGGCCAGCTGTGGTCGCGTTTATGCAAATTCCTGCGTGTGGCAAGGCGATTTATCTTCAACACCGTATCACGGTCAATGGTGATGTCGTGCTGATGGCACAGGTATTGCGTTTTGATTTGCTCCAACTGCTGCTGGTGCACTGGTGTGTGCATGACTTGGTCGTAGTACTGCTCATAGTACTCAGACGCTGTAGGGTGCGGTCTGCGCTGCCGCGGGCGACTTTGCCGTTCACAAGCAACATCTGTTCGGAGCGAGCGTGTTGCAAGTTCATATAGATAATTTTTTTTTTTTGATTTTGTTTTAGTTGTTGTCGATGTCGGTCATTATAGTTGGTCATTTGTAGTTGATTGTTGGCGTTTGATTTGAATATTCGTTATTTTCCGTTAAGTTGCGGTCGCCATTGTTGTTTTCGAGGGACAAACACACGCATAAATAGACTTGCATTAGTATTTTGCTTTCTATTGTGACAAATTGCACAATTAACATTAAAAATTGCTGGCGGGGATATTACCATATACTTGGACCTTCTGGGTTTTTGAATTTTACTCACGGACACACGTACACAGACACATGTTTGAGTGTATTAAAGTGAGTTATTATAATGTTTCCGTCAGATGGATAGCGTTACTTAGCAACACAGCTTGAATACAACAACAATCTGCAACACGTACATAATTCATAAATAAAATAATTAAAGCAACATAAAATATATGAAGACACAAGATTGATGATTTTCGAAAACCGCCGCTGAGATGTTAAAAAGTGGAAATTCAAAACCGATAAAATCAATAAATCATGTCTGTAATACAAATCAACACACAAGGGTCTCAAAATGTCAGGTTTATAAAAGAATGTTGGGCAGTCGAAAAAGTCTTTTCGTATTTAGTCAATAGATGTCGTTGTAGTCGTATATATCCAGTGCTACCAATCACATTGTGTCATACCATACAGTGTTGGAAAGATTTTAAGCTTCATTTAACCAAAAAAAAAAAATAAAATAAATTCGAAGAAGTTGATAAAAAGTTACAACTGTTCAAAAATGAGTGAAAATAATAAAGAAACTCGCTGTATTTTGAAATTTTTGTATAAAAGAGGTAAGAATACCATGCATGCCACCAATGAAATTACCGAAGTTTGCGAAGACGATGCTATGTCAGTTGCGTGTAGCACAAAAATTGTTCGCTAGCTTCCGTTCTGGAAATTTCGATGTGAAAGATGCACTTCGCTCTGTTCGACCCATCGTTGAAAAAGTCGATGAAATTATGGAAAAGATTGACCAGGACCGTCACATAAGCAGCCATGATATCGCTAAGGAACTCAACATTCATCATAAAACGGTTTTGAAACATTTAAAAAAAGGCTGGCTACAAAAGGACGCTCGATTTTTGGGTACCACATGAATTGTCTGTGAAAATTTTAATGCACCGAATTAACATCTGGGATTCTTTGCTGAAATAATACAACAACGTACGAAAAAGATCATGGTTCAAACGTGGTGAAGCTCAACAAATGGTCACAAAGCCAGGATTGACTCTTCGAAAGGTTATCCTGAGTGTTTGGTGGGATTGGAAAGGAATCATCCACTATGAGCTGCGCCAGCTTGGTTGAATGATTAATTCTATATTTTACTGTCAACAACTGATGAGATTGAAGCAAGCAATGGAGAAAAGCGACCAGAATTGATCAACATAAAGGGCTTCGTCTTCCATCAGGACAATGCCAGACCACACACATCTTTGATGACTCGGCAAGAACTGGGAGAGTTTGGCTAGGAAGTTTTGATGCATCCACCATATAGACCTGTCCTTGCACCAGCGAACTACCATTTGTTTCGGTCAATGCAGAACTCCCTTAATGGAGTAAAGTTGGCTTCAAGAGAAGCCTGTGAAAATTACTTGTCGCAGTGTTTCGCCGAGAAACCAGGAAATTTTTGCACTGTTGGAATAATGTCTCTAGCAAAAAAATGACAAAAAGTGGTCGACCCAAATGGTAAATATTTGGTTCAATAAAGTTCATAATAAATATAAAAAAATAAATTGAAGTTTGATTAGAAATACGAAAATAGTTTTTCGACTACCCAGTCTTATCCTCAGGCAATGAGTGGGTGTAAAAGCCTTATGTAAAACTACTGAGATGAGTTTCCAAGAAGAGCAAAGTTAGATTAAGTTGCAAATATTTTTGGATTCACTTTTTGTGTGCTAGCATTCGAAACATTCGAAAAGATATGAAAGTGTGGCGAGGAATGTAATATTGCCACAAGAATTATATTCAGTATAATTGTGATATTTTTGAAGATTTTTACTACATTGTATTACACACACTTCGATAATCGAATTTTCTAAATGAGGCAATGCAGCTATCTTCATATAATTTCACAATGATGCCAACTTGTCATTGTTGTTATTAATTTTTATTTTCAATTTAAACAGCTGCTGCTTAACTTGCTGAAATATTTATGGATCCCATTACAAACCCAGCAGTTAAATCGACTAGTTCTCCATTACTTTGCAACTAGTATGCAACGCAAGCGCATACATTCCATACAAGCAACTGTATTTATGTTTCGGCATAGGGTCTTTCTATAATTCCTATAAGTCAGCTGTTTTACTATCCACTTCGATTTCAGTTGCGAATTTCTGATTATAAAGTGGTACATTTCATGACTAGTTTGCTGCTTATCTAAGGCTATTTAGGTGTGCGTGCACATACGTATTGGTATTTACATATGTATGTATACACACAGATGGCGAGGCGTCTCTCTCATATACTATGTAGCGCAAGGTGAATATTTTAAAAATAGCTGCCAAAGTCTTTTATTTATTCTTCTATTTTCGAATTGTTGTTACACACTGCTGCCGAACGTTTGGTGCAGCAACAAATTTCCACTGTATAAACTAAGTGAAAATATATTCAAATATTATATATCATAAGAAATACAGATTCGGTGCCGTTTTGAAAGTGTGGAAAATAAAGGAGAACATGTGTGAGAAGAAGAAGATAGTGTCTTTAATAGACTCTTGCTGTGTACTCAAAATGGAATATCTATACCAGCTAATTTTTAAAAATAGTTGCCCGCTGTGACTCAGCGTATTAAAAAGTTTCTTGCTTCGAAAATTGTAGCAAAATATTTGTGTATATTAATATGGGCAAAAAATTGTAGGACTTTGTTCTTAATTTTAAAATTCTTATTTTATTCTTTAAAAGAAATGTCAAAGTAATTCTCCTTAGCCTCCCACTTTTTTTCAATTCTCAATAACAGTTGTTAAAGTCAATTTCTGTATTAGCCTTCATTGCGCGTAGTGATTCACCTTTCAATGGCTTCAACTGACTCAAAACGATTTCGCCAGAGCGTTTGTTTGAGTTTGCTGAATAGCTAGAAGTCACACGGAGCTAAATCAGAGGAATACGCTGAATGTGGCCCGATATTGGTCTGAAAATTTAGCGAAAAATAGTCCCGGGCTCTTTTTATGAATGGCTTCGAGCAACCGACGCATAACACTCAAATAGTATTCCTTGTGGAGTTTGGGGGTCGGAAGGAATTCGGACTGCACCACACCTCGAAAAACGAAGAAAACTGTCAACATAATCTTGATTTTTGATTTGTTTGACATACTTTTTTCGGCTTCGGGTCACCATGCCTCGATATTCCGCCGATTGATCGTCTGTTTCCCGGTCGTAAGCATAGATCCAAGATCCATCGCCAGAAGTAACACGTTTCATGACATTCTAGTTGTCGGAAAGCATTATTTCAAAGACGTTAACACGTCTCTGTTTTTTCGAAAAAGTTGAATGATTCTGGAACAAATTGTGCTTTCACTTTTCTTAGGCTCAAATGGCCTTTCAAAATGCTTTTCACTCATGCTTTCGATATTCCAACGAAGCCAGTAAGACTGTCTGGCTGTTAATCGATGATTCTCAAACGCCAATTCCTTTACTCCGCTCTAGAGAACCCTATATTACTCCGGGCTTCTACCATGTTATGTTGCAGGCAATGCTTTGGAGAGTTGCTAACATTGAAGCTAAACATAGGATAAAAATATTGAAGACAAGCATTTCTACATATGAGCTTCTTTCTGCCTTCTAAAAATCTCTTATAAACATTATTTGATCGGAAATGATTTTTTTTTGATATTTTAACCTTTGCATGGTGCTATTTAATAAATTCTGTTATTTAAAGCCGTTCATATGGAAGGACCTGCAACAAGTTCTTATCTCTATTTGGTGTCTTGTTTCAATATTAGAGCATGTATTTATTGCTTACGCAGATTCGGCGTACGCTTAGGTCATTTACGCCTTGCACTGTGTCCAGCTGTGTACTTGTGTGAGTATGCTGTTATAATCCCATGTTTAAGCAACTAACAATGCATGACGCCGAAAGCTTGTTGAACTTCAAATATGGTGGTAATATTGAACAAACACACACATTCGCGCACACATATGTATAACTTTCCAACATGGCAAGCATAACATGAGCTCAAAACTTCACTAACTCCGACACTTCTCTAACGAGGCTACACACACTTACATATATATGTATGTAGATATGTATATCGGAAGCAAATGTATATAAATTAGTATTTCGTAACACAATGAATTAAAATTATTTACTACGAGATTCCATTAAGAGCCGCTTCTGCAACAAGCAGTGGCGTGGTCGCAAATTTCCCAACGAACCAAGAGAGAGAGAGGAGAGAGATTATAATTTTTTGTGTTGGTGGGTTAAAGTGCTGAACCAAATAATGGTTAAGACTTGGAAATAACTGGGTTCGTAGGTGGAAACTCTTTTCTTCGCAAAAATAATATTATTTTCCTTTTGTTTGTTTTTTTCTGTTCTGTTTTCTATTTCGTTGTTATGGTTCTGATGTCAATAACGAAACTTTTTAAGTGGCGAACTTTCCGTTGTTGTTAAATATTCTTCAATTCACCATTGTTTGAAAAGGATCGCTTCGATTTCGCTTTAAATCGCTGGTCTCATTACCGTTGTACTTAAGAGCGAGGTCAATGTGCATATTCGGGGTAACTGCGGCAAATGCTCTTGTATGCACTCATATGTTGTATGTTGCCACTTCCAAGATAAGTCGCTCGAACATTAGCCATATTTTGTGGACCATGTGCGATTGCCGAGATATGAGCAAACACTCACAAACACCACACACACATCTTCATGTATGTGTTTGTACGTTTGGTGGCACAGATATGTGGATATGCAGATAGTAAGCACACTTATTCAAGTTATTGTTTGCTTGCAACAAAAACCAACACCACAGTCACCGCCCAGTTGCCGAAGAGTCAAGCGTCTTTTAATAAGCCAGCTTGCCTATTTAAGCTATCAGCACTCTGGCAAAACGTATGCGTATAAGCTGAGCTCGTGTGCTGCAGAGCGTGAAAGACTTAAGGATCGTAGCATGCATGGCTGTGGAGTGGCAATGCGTGGCTGAAGTTTGCAGTTTGGCTGTAGTTAAGTGCTAATACAATGTGTGGCTTTCGAGCCAAACATATAAGCAAACACATGGACCGGGATCTGCTGGGTCAGAGTGCCTGAGTGTGGCCAGTTGCCGAGCAGCTACTTGCACTAAATATTGTGCGGCTGTTTAAGTGCACAAGACATTAAAGAGTTGTGTCAGCAGCAGAGATAATGAAATGGCCACCACAGATAAGCCCTGTTACCACATAAACATAAGACTTGTATGCGACAGTGATGTGCTTCAAGGCAACAACATTTCCAACTAGAGCGATTACATTTATAGAAATATTGGCCTGACTTGTTCACGAGTTTAATATGAAAGAGTTAAAGACAGTGGAATCCGTTTATGTCCGGCTAGATTAAGGCTAAGTGTCTTTAAAAGGAACAGGATAATTGATACACAGTGTATGATTAGCGATAGATTTGGATCCGTAAGCCTTTAGTCAACACAATCAGTCTTCAGACGGGTACCGTAATTATAGTAAAGCTTTTGCTGAGGTCAAATCCAGACATTTTGTCGATCAGGTGGACTCTGGTAGCTTCGCTGGGATAGATAACGGCTCTTAGCCGCTCTGCTAACACAACGATGATTATACCTAAAGGCTTATGCTTACTTTATTTCGCTTTCAATGTCTTGATATTGAAGCATGAAGCCGCTGCTGGCCATTTGTTTGTGGCGACAGTGAGCTAATTGCGGCTGCCGATAACTGGAGTCCTTGCCATTAATTATGGAAATTGCTCTAACTCAACGCCAACTGGCACGAAAGTTGCAATTAAATTGCCGAAATGATTTTGTAATTTAGAAATCAAGAATTGTTGCAAAATATACAGCAAACAAAAGCTTACGAAATTAAGTGCTTATCTAAGCTTATAAATGAGTAAATAAGTTTCCAATCAATCAAAATAAATAGCAACGCTGTGCGAGTGAAACAATAAATGAGCGACGTGCGAAAATTTCATTTGTTTCCATACTTAAGCGAACATGTGTACGCATGCACGAACATGTACAACTGCAATGAAAATGAGCAAATGCACACTCACATGCTTACAGCGATACATACATAAACAGCGTCAGGCTCATTAGATCCAAAATGCAAATTACTCATACGCCATGTATACCCGACATACAAAATTATACAATTTTACATACACACAATAGCAAACGCACACACACTTATACGCGTGTATTTATTTGTCTCTAATTGGGAGTGAGGCTGTGCAAATAGTGCGCACAGCAGCTCTCCTGTGGAGCACGTGCCCCGGCATCGAACATCGCTTGCATAAGTATTTACATATGTACGTATGTATGTACATTCGTAATACCAGTTTACCAGTTACCAGTAACTGTAGTATTTGTTGTTACTTTAAATACAAACTTGTTTGTGCTTTGCGCCTTATTATGAAGTAATTTGGCAAATAATAAATTTTGTCGCAGAGGCACGTGCCGAACGGCACACACACATGTACACACTGATCATCAATACGCAATCTATTCAAATGTATGTGTGTGTGTGTGCATGGCTGTGGGTCTGTGTGCGCGCTATGATTTGTTGCTATGACTGCCGTGGTATTGCCGAGTGTGGTAGTGTTGTTTCGTTGTTGTTTTGGCTTTAAATCACCATTTCATTTGCATAAATTACAAATTCAGTGGAGCTTACACACATTACAGTATTTATTATGTTGTAAGCTTACAACAGGCTTACACTTTATGCATAATGCGCATATTAGCCTGTTGCTCAGTAAAATGGAAAATTATGAATTTATTAAATATTAAAATTTTTTGCACAAACACTCAAACACTAACACACACACACATATATATGAGAGTCACATGACATATTTCGAAGCTATTGATAGCGGTGCACTGCGTTGTGGCAAGCATATTGCACTGGGCAAGTCGACATGTTGCTGGTAATCTCGGTTAGCGGTGGTTGTTGTGCTTAACAAATAAAGATTATTTTTGAAAAAGAGCTCAATGAAGTCAAATGGTGCATCAAATTGAGGGGTACGGTTCAAAGCGGCTTCTCCTAAAGCGAAGTGTTGTCATTGTAGCGCGCCTAGTGCTGCAAGAGAAGCAGTCGTTTGGAGCTGCGTGAGTGAGTCGGGCTCAGAAACTGAAAAGTTGTTCGATGCTCTCGAACTGCGCAATCAATTAGGAAATTGTGAGTAAGCAATTTCCTATACTTACCACCTTCTACCCACCGCCAAACTAATTGGCTGTGAGGCAAAGTCATTCGCCAGAGTTCTACTCTTCGCTGTAGCTGCTTTGTTGTTTTTGTATTTGTCATTGCTTACACAAGTGAAAAACTTAATTGAACAGCAACAAACACGCTCATGGATCTTTCAAGCAATTTGAGTTTAATTAAAATTTATTTGCATGCGCGTAGCTTTCACTTGTACATGTGTATGTGTGTATTTATATATACAAGTACGCGTATACATACACATACACGCACTGCGTCTGTAGTGCGTCTGCCTGCATCTGGTAAACCATTAAAAGTTGCAAGAAAAATAAAATTTGTTGTTTCTCCTGCTTCGCCCTGCAAGGCTGCTGATAAGAATCAGCGAATTAATGCTAAAAAGGAAGACAAAACTTCTCTTCTACTTTCGTTTGCAGAGGGTGAGCCTTAGCGTAAAGTGATTATTTGTTTAAATGTGGTCAAATGACCTTTCTCACCATCTCTTGCTACTGTATAGACCCATATATGCAGGAAGCCTAACTCAGCCTAGAAAAAAAGCTTAGTCTAGAATGACCAAGAACTTCTTATGAATGGGTAATTATAAATATTAATAATAGTAATTGAAGAGTCTTTTCGTATTCGTTCAGTAGATGGATCAAATACGACAATAATGTGCGAAAAAGCTCATGGTTCAAACGTGGTGAAGCTCAACAAATGAACACAAAGCCAGGATTGATGCCTCGAAAGGTTATACTGAGTGTTTAGTGGGACTGAAAAAGAATCATTCACTATGAGCTGTTTCAGCCTGGTGGAACGAGTCGAACTATATTTTACTGTCAACAACTGATGATTGAAGCCAGGAATCGAAAAAATGGCCAGAACTGATCAACAGAAAGGGCTTCGTCTTCCCTCAGGACAACGCTAGACCACACACACCAGTGATGACTCGGCAAAAACTGGGAAAGCTTGGCTGGGAAATTTTGATGCATCCACTATATAGCCCTGACCTTCCACCATCGCATTACCATTTGCTTCGGTCAATACAGAGCTCCCTTAATGGAGTAAAGTAGCCTTCAAAAGAGAGAGAGCCTGTGAAAATTACTTGTCGCAGTTTTTCGCCGAGAAACCAGAAAAGTTTTACACTGATGAAATAATGTCTCTAAGCGGAAAAATGGCAAAAAGTGGTCGACCAAAATGGTGCATATTTGGTTCATTAAAGTTCATTATAAATATAAAAAAAAACAAGTTGAAGTGTGATTAGAAATACGAAAATACTTTTTCGACTACCCTATAATACCGGAAGTAGAGCTGGTATCGGTTATAAAGGGTTTTGGAAACAGGGCTGATTTGATAGAGTACTTCTAGGCTAGCCCAGGCATTAGCTAGTAGCTCCCCATAAGCAATACGAACAATTGGTTCATCGAAAACACTAAAACTGTGTCGAAATTAAAGCATTTCGTTCGCTTTGCTTAAAGATGCTTTCCCGCCATTGTCGGTTATTCCGTTAGAAAGAAATTTAACAGTCAGCGTTGGCAACCCACTGCTCCCCACGCTACAAATTCTTTGCTTTACGTCAAACTAAACAAACGGACTCATATGGTTTCCCTCCGAACTTAGTGAATCATTAATGCAACGAAAATATAAGCTGTTAACATGGCAACAACTGGCAAGTTGGGGAGCAGATAGTCCGTGCGTCCACGAGCGACTATTGTTACGAACTAAGTTTAGTTACTTACTTGTAACCTCCACTAGGCTTTGGCGAACTAGCGCGCGCGCTCTTCTCGCCCACCCTCGGTCGTTTGGTATTTCTTTTTATCTGCATTGTAGTTGGAAACTTTTTGCATTCAGCGCTAAACTTCGCCGGCCGCTGCCCAACTTCGGCTGGTTCGACAAGCGCGTGAGGCGGGTGCGAGTCGGCGAGCGTATGCTTAGATGAGTACACTAGGCATGCCGCACATAAACAGTTAGCTGTCTTATGCAGCGTGTTGCTTTACTCAAAACAAAGTTGCCGAGGCATTTTTTTGAACGATTAACTGCAGCCAGTGTGTCTGCGAAGTGTATGTGTGTGTGCGGCATGTTCGGCTGCGTGCTGCATATGCGCATTTGGCTGTGATAAACGTGCGAGTTTAACAATTAGAAACTTTGAAGTTTGCGCAAGTTCGCTTCGTGCGTTCGCCACTTTGCCGCGGCCTTACTCGGCAGCGATCAACTTGACTGCCAAATGGCCAAGTTACTTAGTTAGCCGAGCCCAGTTGATTGGGCCGCAACCAGGCAGGACGCTAGTTCAGTGATTTAGCTACTTCGCAGGCTTCCGCCACATGAGCCGGCCTAGAAGTCCATTAAACACTGTTGCAACACGACTTTTCTCTCTTAAGTACACAACCTTTTGTTTATACGCTTGCAACGCGATGCACAGGGTATAATAGTTTTATCAGATTACCTCATAAATTTGTGTTGAAATTCAGAAATCTTTCTGAAAGTTCGAACACATGTTCCATAGCGCTCTAGTACTAGCAAAGAGCAAGAGCAAGAAGGCTTAAGGATCTATCAGCTCAAAAGGTGTTTGTTTTGTTGTCCAATAACCAGCGTGGCATTTACATTCAATATTTTTAAAATATAATAATGCAGTCATATCGAGACCATCAACGCGCCTATAATTGGTTCAAATTGTGTTCGGCAACGCTCGAACTTAGCCCTGCCTTGCTTGTTTTATTTCGCCTTTGTTCAACACCATTTATGTACAACTTTCGGCCGTGTAGTTACAGTGTTTATCGAAGTTTTTCGGAGTTTGTTTGCAGTTGTTGGCTGCGAGTTGCACCAATTTAGTCTGGAATTACCTATTTGCATGTTTTTGTTGGCGGTTCGCTTTGTTGGCAGACCAACTTTCCTCTCGCCATAAATTTTGCTTTTTCGTTTCAGTGTTGAGCGTAAATTATCGGCGTTTTTGAGAATTACGGAGAACTTTAAAAATTATGTGAACAGGTAAGCTATAGCGTAGCTCGGATGCAACCGAATGTTAAATGCGCTTGCAATGAAGGAAAATGTGAAATAATAGTAACGACTTAGTTATACGTATACCGCACGTGTTCAGAGTGAATCCTTGCTGAAAGAACGGTTACTCCTAATCGATTTCCTCAAAACCATAAGCATTGCCCGAATCTGCTAACTAGTCATTGTTGCTGTATGATATTCATCCTATAACTTCGGTGGCTTTAATTTTCATGAATTCGTAGTTTTTAAGGGGGTATTCTACTCTAGAATTTTGAAAAATTCGATTTTTTTCATATATTTAAAGTTTAGACTTTCAAAAATATGACCTTGGAAGGATTTTTCAAAATTCGACTTATTTTCGGAAATACAGCCGATTTCGTGAGGTAGCGTCCGTCTTCACTAGAATTGTCTCCTAAACTTTAAACGCGTTTTTCTCGAAACTACTTTTTTCCACACGGTACCGGCATTATCTCAAGTTCTATACAACCGATTTACTTGAAATTTTGTGTGAACCTTCTTTATATAATCCTTTATCGTTCCTACCAGCATCGTGTCAAAATTTTTGTTTTTAATATTTAAAAAAAATTCAGGAATTTCAAAAAAAAGCGTAAAAAATTATTTTTATTTTCAGGCAGTCGCCATTTTTAAAAAAAAAATTTTTCGTGTTCCCGGACTATAACAGCATCCTTACTGAGTAAGAATTTCTTTTGATTTTTTTTTAGACCACCAGGAGAGTCAGGATCAATGTCACCAGGATGCGCCATTTTTTTTACACCTGTCTCTCCCCCCGCCCCCCTCTAATTATTTTAATTTTTAATATTTTTTTGTAAAGTTTTTTTTCTGTATTCTTAAGATATCAAAAAAAAAACACCATAAAAAATGGATAGTAAAAATATTTTTGGTTTTTTTTTTAAATAAAATTCAAAAAACTGCCAAAACTTTGATTTCTAAAGTAGAATACCCCCTGAAGGACTGTTCGTGGATTGAGTGTGTATTCACCATTCTTTAGTCAAAAACTGCTATTTTGTAGGAAGTTGAACACTGAACAATGCAAATTATTTGCTAACATCAAAACTTGCAAACTTTCAAATTTGTCATTCTAAATCTCCGTACTTTTCGTAAAACAACTTACAAATACGACTTTCTTTGCACTCACATAAGTAATTATTTTGAAGGGTTTGTGTAGACAGTCAAATGTTTAACAATAACAAAAACGTTTTCAATAAGGAGAACATGGGTTCAAGATGACACATTTTTTGCAACGTTTCTTAAACAAAAACCCAAAAAACAAATAACAAAAAAGATCGACTTACCGCATTTCATTTGCTCTTCTTCTTCAACGGCCCGCAAAACAGCTGAGTTAGCCAATGTTTTGGTAATTTCGGGATCAATTTCAATCCTGCAAAAAATGAAATGTTGAGATTATTAAATAAAGACTATAAGCAAAATAAGCCTGAAAAACAACAGCGCTACAATAATGTTTCCAAATCGTTCAACTTTAATACACGTTCTGTAAAGAAGTTATGGTCAAAATAATCGGCGTAGTGTGCGTACTATTCGCAACATCATCACCCATCTTGAGAACCAGAATTCATTATTGGATAATATTCGACCGGAAAGATCACGTCCAGCACGCAGAGAAGAAAATATAGCAACAGCAACTGAAAGTGCACTGACATGAACAGCGTGGAGAGTCGATTCGGCGCCGTTCGCAGCAACTCGGACTGACGAGATCTCGAGATCTTTAATGAAAAGCGTAGAAAATACAGCTTTGCAAGAATTGACCGCTCGACCGTCCCAAAGTGACATCAGGTCGCACTAAGAGCTCTTGAATAGTTCCAAGAAGATTCGACGTTTTCGAGCCAAATTTTGTTCAGCGATGGAGCCCATTTCTGGCTCAATGGGTATAGAAACAAGCAAAATTGGGCATTTGGGATGAAAAGCAACCTGGAGAGATTCAAGAGCTGCCATTTCATCCAGAAAAAAATAATGGTTTGTGGGCTGGTGGAATTGTAGGTCCATATATCTTCAAAAATGATGCCGTGAGAACGTAACCGTCAATGGCGACCGTTATCAAGCCATGATAACCGACTATTTGGTACCTGAAAATGAAACTCGTCGGTGACATTTGGTTTCAATAAAACGGCGTCATTTCCCACACATCACATCAATCAATGGATCCAATGAGAGAGCACTTCGGTGAGCAAATAATTTCACATTTTGGGCCGGTCGATTGGCCACCAGGGTCGTGTGATATCACACTGTTAGGCTTTTTCCTATGGGGATATGTAAAGTCTAAAGTCTATGCGGACATTCCCGCTTCGATTCTGGCTTAAGAGCAAAACATCAGCCCTGTCATTCGCCAGTTACCAGTCGAAATGCTCGAACGAATCAACGAATCAAAAATTGGACACAACGGATGGACCATATGAGACGCGGCTACGTCTACAAAATTTCAAAGAGAATATCTTAAAAAAAATAATTTTCTTCGAAATGTTCTTTCGATTAATAATAAACATTCGTCATTAAATTTGAAGTTCTTGTGTTTTTTCTTTAAAAAAGTAGGGAACCTCGAAATGGATCACCCTTTATTTATTATTTTTTGAATGCATTTTTTAACTTGTTAAATTTTTCAGGCTGTTCTGTGAATAAGAACCCGGTTACCCACTAAGCAATTCGAAAATGGAAAAAATATTTAAATTATAAATACTGGCCACTTATGAAATTCGGCTTCATGTCTTTAAACCTCCAAAAAATTGGCACCTAACGGCAACACAAAGAGCCTTTACATATATATCAGCAGCGCTGGAGCAGCACTGAAGCTTCTTTTCTACTAAAACACAATGTAGTTCATCAGTTTCAATTCCACGACAAGCACCTGCACGAGCACTGCACAATTCTTAATCGGCAGAGGAGCAGAGGAGTACGCTTGCTCATATACATATATATAGGTACTTACACTTTAAATTTATTAATCGCAAAAAATGTGAAAAAGAAAAATAAAATCCAAATACACAAGCATGTTTAGTGCGGCGGATTAAGAGGGGTCGAACCTGCGACGAGAACATATAATAATTCTGAATTTCTTCACATTGCCGAGGCGTCATGTCGAGAGCTAATGGAAATTCCGTATTTGCAAAGCTAATTTTTGAGTTCTTATCCAAATTATTTGCTGCGTGAAATAGGTTTGGTTATGTTTTTCTTAATTTCTGCAAGTTGCAGACGAATTTTCAACAGAATTCAAACAGCTTGGCTGCTCCGCTCTAATCAAGTCGCATTATTCGTGGCGTGCGAACGTAGAAATGTGCGAAGAATGTGGAATAAGTGGCAATACGGTGGCTTATTTAATGTGCACCATGCTTGAGAATGCTGCGGCGGAAACCGCAAACAGCGACCCCCCGTTTCGGCAAAGCCGCAAGTCCGTCTGACGGCAGCTGAGGAACCGCACAACCGAGTAAGCGAGCAATCGAACAGCCGAATCAGCAAACAGTAAATAGGAGCGCAAGTGAGCAGTCAAGTGCGTCGGTGAGCAACCTTCAATGTGGCAAATATGATGGACGCAGTGGCGTGGAGCCGGGAAGCAACGGAATTCATCCTACACACGATATGAATATGTATGGCGAAGACACACATGTGCATGAAATACGAGTGTGTTGGCTACGAGTGGCGTGCGTATGAGTGTGCGGCTGCAGTGCCTGCGCATCCTGTGTTGTGTGTGTGTGTGTGCCTGTGGTATGCCTTAAAATAAGGGAATTTATTTCGTGCATAAATTATCATATTAAATGGCAAACAGGCTGGCAGCCGACATCCAAGCGAGCAATCACAACGCCGAGCACTGCTCAAGTGTTGCTCTGGCTGCGGTGAGGGAGCGGGCTAGTGCCACTCACGCATGCTCGAACCCATGTGCGCACACATGCATAGTGGCTGTTGCTGTGGGGAATTGTCGATATTGCAACCTGCAGAAGCATACGCTTGCCGCACACGTTGCACATCTTGCTTCGAATGCGCGCCTATCTGTTGGTGCCACATGCTTCGGCGCGCCGTGTCGTACATCGTTCGAGTGCTGCGGCATACAAGTGTCGCGTTAGCGGCGTGTAGATGCTGCAGATATCATTGCGAGATGGCGCCTTGCGCTGCATCGCACACACACACATGCACACTTGCATATTCTCATTTCTGCCACATTGCCGTATGCAAATTCACACATGCAAATGTGCGTGTGTGTGTATGCGTGTAGTGGATGTAATACTTGATTGCGCAATTACAAACACTCCGATTTGTGTCTGGCTGCCGCATCGGCGGCCGGGTGTGAGTGTGTGTACGGGCAATGTATCTATGTGTGTGTGCTCATTAATTTACAATTTTAATTTCATTGATTAATTATTCTTATTCTAACTAATCGAGTAACAAGTTAAACACTCGTCCGACTAATTGAAGTGTGTGCAAGCAGGCGTTGTTGACACTTGAGTATGTGCCTTGCTCCTTCACTCACACACACATGTACATTTCTGCATCGGCACGCATACACGTATACAGGCGTTTGAACGCGCGACTGACATGTCACCCGCTGCGCAAAGGCATATGCACGAGCAGTTGAGTGCCTCCTTTGGCTTTGCCTGTTGTTCATGCGATTTTCAAGGCTTCTCAGACGCGAGAAACTGACTAAATTAAAAGACACTTGTGTGAAAAATTCACCAGTTAAGCACCGGTTAAGTTGGTGGCTGCAAGCTAAGAGATATTTGATTAAAATGTGATGACCTTGCTGCAAGCAACAACCTCGCCATATTTACGCACCCATTATTATGTTTACCTTTTCCTTAAAAATGGGCTGAAAAGTGACTGAGAGGCGCTTTTTAGCGCAATTTTTACGGCATAGCGCCCTTTTCCGTCCCTGAATGCAGTCTACTTCTGTGACTACATATTTATGTCACTTAATTTTGGAAGATCAGTGTGGTGTTGTCTGTGCCACAAAGTTAGAATAAATTAAAAAGCTTAGTCCAAGCGCTTTTTTCCCAGCGAAATTGTATTATTTGAAAGGTCTCCAATGGCAAGGGTCCACTCCGGCGCCCGCCTAAAAGCGATAATTGCAGCAAAGTGCATCATTTCACCTGGCGGTGTCGGCGATCGCGTGCTTTTGCGGGAACAAATTGCCAACAAAACTTTCAACTATCACCTAGCAGACTGCAGTTAGACATGCAACTCACTTAGTCTACTTATCTGCGGCCATTTGACTCGTTTGCCGTTTGCTGCATAGTGCGATGAATTTATGACGACTTAATTTCTGTTTGCCCAACAATTGTCGCAACGCCAAGCGTGTAGCACTTCATTAGTTGTGGAATTTGACGTGCGAGGTGCGGCGGTTGGGTTGTTCTCGATGCGAGACTGCCTGACGGTACTGACGTATTTCTCTGGGAACACTACTAGATTCGTTGCAAAGAGTGGAAGTTCAGAATTATGGGAATAATCGGAGTTTTTCATTTATTTAAAATTATTTATTTATTACTTTTTTCATTTTTTAACTTTCGGTTTGGCGACCGGGTATCGGCATAATTATGAATATATGATTTTTACCGAAACAGTACTGCACGCTGATTACCTTGATGTCAAGAATATGTTCCTCACTGCAAACTGGGCACACATAGTCAAAGCCCTGGATGAAACACACGCCCCTGAATACCTCACAAAAATTATGACAAGTAAATTTAAAAATAGAAGGCTGATTATTGATACAGACGAAGGCACCAAGAGCTACTCTATCTCCAGTAAAGTACCCCAAGGCTCAGTATTAGACCCATTCTTATGGAACGTCATGTATGACGGGTTGCTTAGAAGACAGCAACCAAAAAACGTTGGTTGAGCCTAAAACAGAAGTTTTACTCATAAGCACCAGGAAGTTGGAAGAACGAATACTGTTCATCTTACGCACAGCCGCAGCTAAAATACCTGTGAGTAATGTTGGATTCCTAATTAAAATTTGAGGTCGCAAGGTGTATATTTCCGGTAAAGTAAAGAAAACATTAATGCTCTATCAAGAATGGCGGCCAATAGGGGCTGCAGTACATAGGCTTTCTACAAGTCGAATACTAAGTACTTTCTGGACTACATCAACCAAAGTATTAGCCTGTATGCCACCCATTGATATTCAGGGAGATAAACTAGAGCGATGATATCAGCTATCAGCGCCTAAAATAGTATCGGCAAGGACAGAGGAAAGTATTTGCCGATACTATTTTAGACAGCTGACATAATCGCTTGAGTTCATCTTCCTGGATGTCATGGAACAACATGCATCAAAATGATGTGGAAGTCCTCATATAAAGGACACTGGACCAACAGACTTATTCCAGACATCCACTCGTGGATAGATAGACGACATGAGGACCTGGATTTCTAACTGACCCAAATACGTAGTGGACATTGCTGCTTTAGAAGCTACCTTTACAGATTCCTTAATTACAATATGTCTGAACTTTTCGATGCGTACAGAGTAAATAGAAAACTGTACAGTGTACACATGTATTAATTCAAAATTTCAAATACAAAGTGAAAATCAGAAAACAACACTCCGTGTTGGTTTTATGGGTGATAACTTAAGGACACTCATGTGTCAGTCGACTGAGAAATGAAAAGCTTGTTAGCGAAGCGTGCGCTTGTCATAATGACAAAACTGAGACTTTTCAACACATGAGGCCTCCGTCAGCCCGAACAATAGAGGAGACTTAAATGTCATGCTCCTCCCACGAAGTAATACTTAAACGATGGTTCCGTGGGAGAGTCTTGAGGTTGGGAGTAGGCTAGGTTTCGTGGATGAAAGTTCCGAACTCCGGCTTTCGATGCTTCCCCTACTATCAAAAAAAAAAAATGGTTTTTACCGGAAAGTTGCGCCTTTTAGGCCAACGCACCTTCAATAAAAGTGAATATCTTTCATAAAAGTGAAACTCCAAACCGTTTCTTATAATTAACGGCTTTTTTAAAGTGACATCCAACTGAAGTAAAATAAATATTCTCCAGCATTCAATCACAACCGTGCATGGAACGTAGTTGCCAATCGTCATATTTACGATAAGTCGCTGCCGGACACCATCATTCAGGGCCTGATGCCTATTTACGACAAATACACCTCGTGCAAACTAATAGGCGGGATTGAGCCGCGTCGTGGTTCGTAGGTAACTGCAGTTGTGATCAGTGTTGTGTATGAGTCGCTCATTTTGTTGTGGATTCATTGTTGCAGCAAATAATAATAACTGTAATAACAATAACAACTAGATCACAACTGTCATAACTCAGCTTGAGCGCATTAGCAATACCAATAATGCACGTTCACGTGTGGCTGTGTCTGTCTGTATGTATATGGGTGTGTGTGCGTGTGTCATAAACAACAAAATCGTTATCATAACTGCGACCCACCACGAAAGTCCACACATTCGACAAGCGAGCAGTTGTTGTTTGTGTGTGTGTGTTGTCTTTTATGTAGCTTGCTGATGAGCGGTGACCGGTGGCTGGTGGCTGCTGGCTGGTGTCTGGTGTGATTGGCGACTGACGACCGGTAACTGCAGTCAGAACGTGCCGCATCGAAAGCCAAATGAGGCAACATCTGCTTGGTGTTGTTGATTTTTATGCTGCTCTTCCAACCCCCAACGGCCGAGCAGAGCCCCTCTCGCTCTCACTCTCGCCGTTCGTCCCAGTTCTGATTGCTGACATTTGTGTGCCCTCATTGTGACAGCAGTTGATCATGTGGCTAACCACAATTTACATGCGCTGCTCGTTCGTGGCACCGAACTGACACCAATGATGCTACCAACTGTTTCTGTTGACGGTGCGGCACGCTCCCACTCACCCCCGTACCAGCGCAGCTGCCGTCCATGGCTCGCTTTGATTGTTGGCTGTGTTGTTCATTGTGTCATTGCGGTCAGGTGTGTGCAGCTCAGCCGCATGTGACTCGGAGTTTATGTTTAAGTTAATTCCAGCCAGCTAAAGCAGGCTGTTGGGCGCGGCAGGTGGACGGGCTGAGCTGGTTGACTGCTTTACACTGTTATCGTCAGCCAGGTGAAGGCGGGCACACACATGTGTGTTGTATATACACATGTGTGTTGCCACCTAAATTTATTTGCATGTAATTTTTCGTAATTTCATAGTATGCAATACATCATTTGATTAAATTGCCATCAGCCATGGTGGCATACAGCAACCGTTTGTGTAAAATGCAAAACGCATAGCCCTCAGTAAATTTTTGGCAAAGTGACAACAGCTGCTCGTTGATTTTCAGTGGCGTGGAAGCCGCCAAACCCCACCATGTACTCTCTGAAAATGAGAGGAGCCTAAAATTGCTGATATGGCCCTTTGCGTCTCTTAATATTCGCAGGTGTGTGAGTTCGTGTGTGGAAAACACATAAATCGAACATATTTACTCGAGTATAAATTGGCGTGTCCCCAGGGATGTCATTAGTTTTTACATCCAATTAGCATGCAAGTGTGTGTGTGAGGCTTGCGAATATAGACTTAATATTAAATCTGGCTTTTATCTATATTGTGATGTAAAAACTATGCGTGTGTGGCTTAATTGAGACTTATGAACGTTCATTGCAATAATAATAATAATAATAACACCACTCAACAAAGCTGAAGGAAAATTTTCCAACTGATGTTAGGTCTGTGGGGTATTTGAAGTGTGCTGATGACGAATTTGAGTTCGAAAATTTTCCATCGAAAGTAGCTATTTTTTGTCATTTTAATAAATGAGGGTGGTCTAACCCCAACACTCCTTGATTACAACACAAAATATCCTACGTTAAATCTTTTTGAAATATTTGAAAATTTTTTTCATAATTTTCAGTTTCAGCAACCCAAAATTAGCAAGAAACAGCCGCAAAATGACTGTAAACTAGTGTAATTAGAATTTATTCTCTGAAATCGCGAAATTAGTTAGTAATAACTCCTCGTGAACTATGGTATGTGCCCATGGTTTGGTTTGTTTTCCACTTCATGCAAGCAATTCTGAGTTTATGATTGCTATATTTTCATATTACGTATACGCCCCATCCCCCTGCTCGCACAAAAATGTTTAAAAACCTGGCAAACGAGTAGTTTATATATTTAGGAGCAGCTTTGGTGGTTCAAAGCTCCAATCGCAATTTACTTTTATTTCGTTTACTATACCCTTTTACAAGCATTCGGACAAAACACAAAACGAGCATGAATCCGAGCACACGAAAGTTAATGAGAAGCAATGCGGACGCAACAAAAAACACCCTAGGGAAAAGCCTTCATTAGGATAGTATTAAATTATGATAGAGGTAGTTGCTAGTGCAAAATTTAAATTTCAATTGGGTTTAAAAATGTGTTGTTGTATAGTTTATTGTAAATTATTAAAACATGTAAGGCTTTGTGAAAAAATGGGAAATCGGAGTAGTAAATGAAATGTACGTTCCAAGAGTATATTTTGTTCAGTATATCTATAAACTACTATAAGCAATGTGATAGTAAGACTTTGTAGATAATTTAAAAATTCTTAATTTATAATATACTTCTGACAATGTTTTTTCCAATCCTCGAAACAGTTGTTAAAAACCATTGCTGGAATAGCCTTCAATGCGTTAAAATGCTCAAAGCGCTTTCCCCGAAGCGGTCGTTTGAGTTTGCTGGATAGTCGGAAGTTACATAGAAATCAAATTAATGGAGTGGTTGCGGCGCGATCTTGGTTGAAACATTGGCGAAAAACTCACGAAGAATCAATGCAGTATGCGACAGTGCATTATCGTGGAGCAAAAGCCAAGAGTTGCCGGCCCATAATTCCGATCTCTTTTCACGAATAGCTTCGCGCAAACGACGTTTGGCACTTGAATAGTGTTCCTTGTTCTTACTTTGGCCAGTGAGAAGGAATCAGAATGTACCACACCTCGATAATCCAAGAAAACTGTCAACATAACCTTGATTTTCGACCTGCTTTGACGTGTTTTTCCCGACTGCGGCTCACTTTTGCCACGATATTCGGCAGACTGATCACATATTTCCCAGTCGTAAGCATAGATCCAAGACTCATCGCCAGTAATTTTACATGTCGGAAAGAATTGCTTCATAGACATTAATGCCACACTGTTTTTCGATAAAATTGAGTGATTTTGAACTGATCCTTTCAATATTCCAATGATGACATTAGGATCTCTCACTATTAATCGGCGATTCTCAAGCACCAATTCCTTTATTTTTTGACGTTTCGATCATCAGTTGATGTTGATGACCGTCCTGAACGTGGTTCGTCATCAACGCGTTCTTGACCCTCTTTGAACGATTTGTACCAATCAAAGCACTTGCTCCTGGCATATAATTTTCACCGAAGACCTTTTCCAACATTCTGAACGTTTCGGCACCAGAAAGTTGATTCCGCACACAAACTTTAATGGAACTTCTCTGTTGCATAATTTCACTCATCGTAATCGCCGAATGCACTTTATGTACATCAGAAAGTCCAGCTTATACTAAACTCTAATGATAATATGGTTGTCACTGACAGTCATACCAAACTTGAAAAAAGCATAAGACGAATGGATCTTAGTACAAATTTGAATTTAAATTAAGAAGCCTTACTATTATTTGCCCACAGTAGTATTTCGGAACATATTTTTCTCTCCATCGTCACGCTTAGGTAGTGAATCAGTTCGAACGTGAGGTTTTTTATATCTTATAAGAACTGGGCTCCCTTGTGAACCATTCGAAATGTATTATTCCAAAAAAAATTTCGTTAATTTCGAATTGCTCTCCTGTAGGTTGTGTACAAGGAAGTTAATGGCTGTGTGTAAATGTATGCGTGTAAATTAAATTAATTGACATTTTAGAGATTAAAATGCCACATTCCTTTTGTGGGGCAGCCACAAGCGCACGCATGAACGGCATTTGCAGGAATTAAAAACCACAAGTGTCTGAGAGGCGGCGATGAGTGTGCAATTTTGAAAATATTATGGCAACACTTACAACTGTTTTTGCTGTGCACTTTTCGGTTTTGCTATTGGTGGCTCTCTGTTATGCTCTGCTGTGGTTAACAGTTATTTGTGTGCGCCTGACTTTTAACAAGACCACGAAAGTGATTTCCATTTGAATGCCACTTTGCGCCTGTGTGTGTGCGTGAGTTGAAGCTCAGTTGCGCAGCTACACTTGGGAGAAAAATTGAACTAATAATGAAAGTTTTTTTTTTGAATAAAAGCTATGTGCCATAGCATGCGATTTTCCAGTAGCACCTAAGTTTTTCTGTCAAGATTTCTTTATGCCACTTTGTTTGCGCTGCCAATATTAATGACCTTCCGATATTTTCAAGACAAACAGTTATCTCTGAAATGGTTTTTGTTGCAGTAGCTCTAGTCGACAGCTGTGTGACACATTAATGCATTTATATAAATATCTTATGCGGCATTTCGGATGTTGCATATATTTTATTTAAATTTTGCCGAGCGTCTGTCATTAGATCACCGCAAGTGACAATTGAATAAATGAATAGTGAAATGACATGTAGCACAAGTCAAGTGTTGGCAAATAAGTGCAATTTACCTTGAATATTTTATGACAATAATTATGTGGCAAGCGCTTGCAAAGCAAATGGATTTTATTGCATTTATATTCTATGTGCTAATGCATTTACGTAATTCCAGCAAAGTTTTTAAGCTGGAAATGTGAAAATTAGGAATTTTTCGCTCGCTATCTCTCTCTCTCTCGAGGGAATCAATGCAGTAAAAATGGAACCCAAGAAGCTGGTCCAACGCTTTTAGTAAACAGAGCAAAAAACCAGATTTAAAAGGAGCCTCTTTAATGGCGATTTCATTATATAAACCCCAATATTTCGATTTTCATAACCTCTATATTGTCAGTTAAATTATTTGGTTCGCTTATGACGTAAGGAAATCTGTGCGGCTGCCATGGTTTTGCTTGTTCGCTTGAGTTTTCTCATTTTATTTAATGAAATTTGCTTGAATTACTATTTCACTGCGGTGTTTGTAATGGTTGGGCATGGAATATATTTATTTATTTCTGCTTGGCAGTTACAGCATAACGCTTTTGAGCCATTCTGTGGTCTTTTTTGGAATAAAACGTTTTCATGAATTATTGCTGATGCGTAAAATTGTCTGTTATTATTGAAAGTGACACCAGTAAGTGTGTGTGTGTGCCGCCAGGCAGTGGCTTAGAAAACCGACAATGCGCTCAGATTGAGCTAGGCGGAGGCAGAAATAATATTATTTCACTTAAAAATTATTCGCATTGTTCGTATGACGTGGATCAGCAGCAATGCCAAGCGACTTGCGCCGACGGAGAGGGAAACCGCTCACGCACACATGCTTAGGTCGCCGCATAAAGGCGCAAATCAAAAAAGGAAAGCATAAAAACGCTCCTTTGCCAGCGCTTTGCCTCCTTTATATGTATATATATATGTGTGTGTGTGCTTGAGCTTAGGTACTTCTGTGAAGCTCGGTAAATGGCAGAGCAAGACATAGAGGAACCAACACTCACACAAATATAAAAGCGAAATAACTTTGCTGAAAGTAATGAATGAATGCATGAATGAATGCATGAATGATGACTGCCGGCTGCTGGCTGCTGGTCAAGTGGTCGAATGGCCGAGTGGCCGGGCGGTCCCTGCGTTGCTGCTCATGTGCAATTGTGCAAAAATAAATATGCACATTTTAAATTTGTTTGTGGCCACGCACGCACACATATATCTCTATTTTCATTCTGGCAGCTAAATAATTTCCCATCTCATATTTATTGTTGGCAGTTGGTCATTTCTCTTTTTGCTAATGTGAGTGCTCATTTGACAGGCGAGCGGCAAGGAAATGAAGGCCTATCAAGCCGCAGGACACTTGTAGTTGGAGGCCAGGGCGGCATGAAAGAATACTCGCATAACGAAGACGGCTCAAGCGGAAATAATTTGCCATTTACTGGACCAATGTGTGGGAGACAGACCTTTGCATGCATTTTCCGAAAGCTGAGGCCAACACTTTACGAATTATGCACTTCTTTTGTAGCAGAAGATTGTTGCTTGTGCTGTCTTCTTTGAGTGATTCAAAATTATATGCAGAACATGGTTGCTGGTGCTGTCTTCTTCGAGAGATTCCATATTATATGCCCTCAAGTGGTAACCTTTCCAACTTGTGTCACCTTTGTTCTAAGGTTTGGCGATTAAATATGAAAAATATTGATTTCTTTGTTGATTAAGAAGTCAAAAGCCGGCATTAGGATATCTGAGAGTATTTAGCCCGAAATTTGTGCACAGACAAATGAAGTCATAACAACGAATTTCCCGAGCGAAAGGATACATTTCCTTCATTTGCTTAAGTACATTGTCTAAGTGAAATGTGCAGACAAATGGAACAAATGGGATAAATGTGATTTGTTGTGCCGCAGCCAAACAACCTAAAGTACAGCGACGACTCAAGCTGTAACCGAAATCGAAACCAATTTGTGTGAGTGCACATCCTTTCAATGAAATATGGTGTCTAATCAACTTAGACAAGTCACACCTTTAAACTGAATTGTTAAAAATGGATTCCCAGGTCAACGAGCATCAAGGGAATTGCGGCCGCCTACATTTCGTCCAACCGTGATGTGAGTGTATACATATATGTGTATGTGTGTGTGTATGACGTGAGTGCGAAGTTACACATTAAACGGCCCCAAAAGCGGTAAATCGAAAAGGCCAAAATTGCTGTCAACAAATGAGGAGCGAGAAGAATTGCTGACGACAGAATTCGTGCATTTACGGGTGCCTGCGCTGCCGCTGGCGATGTGAAAGCGCACTATACGAGTAGTAGCCGGCGGCAGGTGCTTAGCAGAAGATTTGTATGCAAACTATCAGCCTATGTGCCACCACCTGCCTGCGTATGTGTGTGTGCGATGATATTGAAATAAAATAGAAATGAATCGAAAACCGAATTACGACGTGTGTGTGTTTGCGAAAGCGTTCCCCGTGAGGGGGTGACGGCAATTGAAATCAGATGAAGCACAAATGAAATCGCAAACGAGAAATAAGCAATTTTCCATAACCAAACAGTCGTCCACACACTCACGCACACATACGCACATACTGGCGAACATGCAGCGGGCACAATATGATTTCCACTCGATTTGCCAGCAAACAAATTCAATCAGGATTCAATAACATCAAACGGACCCACATACATATGCGTGTGCGCTCATACATCTGTATGTGTATGCGTAGGCGTACGTTTGTACATCTACTTTGCAGCAAAGTTTCCTCCTTCCACCGGCAGCCAAAACCACAAACTATTTGTTTGCCCAAACAGTCAGGGAGACACCCACACACTCACGTACGTATATGACCGCCTACACATAAGCTTAGCCATGCAAATCTTCCGTGTGTGTGCATGCAAGTTTCTTTATCATTTCCAATTCATTACTTATTCAATTTGATTTTCATTTGCTAAAAAGCTTAAGATTTTCTAATGATTTTATTAAGTTTTCTTACGTGCATGGGCGTCTCCTCGGGCATTTCGTCGAGCTTTTAGTTTTCGCCATCCTCTGCGCCGCGCCCACACATGTGTGTGCATGACACACACACAAACGAAGGAATGGTTTTTAACCTCGTGTTTTACTCAGCTTATTTTTGCTTTCATTAGCAGCCTTTGAGCGGTTGGAAAATGTCCATTGAAAGGAAAAGCTCTTAGTATTTAGCCCCTCTGATTTATGCTAGATATGTGAATTGGTTTGATTTTAGTTCTTTCGATTAAGGGGCAATCCGGTTCGCTCGCAGAGCCTTTACTTGCCTAACTTATGAATGAAGTCTGTTATGGTAAAATATTACTTGAACTAAAAAAAATTCTCTCTTTAAGTCTGAGAAATTCACCGAACTCGCAGTGTATTGTTATGATTTGAATTCAGAATACTCTAATCTAATTTGGAAACAGACCTAAACTGCTGTTGTTTTAGTATCTATATAATTTCATGAATCATAAAGCTAAGTCTAAAGATTATAAGAACACTAATAAGAATTGTCAAGATTCTTTCAAAACTCTTTTTAATTTTTCATTGTACCTCCATCAAGGCGTCGGCCATCGCCGCAATATATTGTAAAAAAGTCTTATGTTGCAAACGTTTATTCTATGATAGGCTATCCATATATGCTTTTCATTGGTCTACGAGGTTTGACAATTAAGTAATGAGACTGATTTTATTGCCGCGCTTGTGGTAAACCTGTGACCTTGAAATTCCCTTTCTCTTTTTCCGGCATCCCTCCCCTCTCCATTGATATATGTACCATCACTCTAGCTTGTTTAGTTCGCCTGCTGCGTCAAGTTAAGTAGACGTGAGTTTGTAGTGCTCGTCACGAAAATGGAAACAACGAAATCAAGAGCAACGCGTCGCGATAAAATTTTGCACCAGATTGGGTGAAAAAGCTTCGGAAACGTACGCTAAAATTGTAAGAGTGTATGGTGATAGTGCTCTTAGTCGTGCAAACTAGGTGTTTCGAAGCGCACAAAGAGTTTAAGGAGGGGCGTGAAAGCGTGGAAGACGAGCATCGAGCAAGTCGAAGGTGAAATCGATGATTATTGCCTTTTCTGATAGCCGTGGAATCGTCCACAAAGAATTCGTTCCACCGGTGAAAACTGTGAATCAAGTCTACTATTGCCAAGTACTCTAAAGATTGCGAAAACGAGTCAACAGGGTGCGCCCAGACATCGCTCGTAACTGGATCTTTCATCACGACAACGCGCCGTGCCGCACTGTCCTCAGCTTGTCCCAGTGTTTGGCCTCTAAAGGGATCGCCCTGTTGCAACAGCCGCCTTATTCGCCCGACATGTCACCCTGTGATTTTTTTTGTTTCCTAAAACCAAATCGGTGGTCAAAGGAATCCATTTTGAGTCGATTACGGACATCCAGGCGGCCGTGACGAGAGTACTCGCGGACATCCCAGTCGAAGCGTTCCAGAAATGTTACGAAGCATGGAAAACGCGCTGGAGTCGCTGTATAGCTGCCCAAGGGGACTACTTTGAAGGCGATGGCAGAGTTGTAGCATAATTTTCAAATATACGGTTTTTATGGAATCAGTCTCATTACTTAATTGTCATACCTCGTAGCTTCTATCTTTTTCGATCTGAATTCTGAATTCGATCTGAAGCAAATCTGGATAGGGATTGAAAATCCCGCATTTTAATCGTAAAAATGGAAGTTTTCTTATCATTGAGCTTCCAAAGCAAGTAGTTCTTGAACGGTGGACTAAATAACTTAGACTAATTTTGCCCTTTATGTAACGGGTGATTCAAGAGCGTACTATTCGCAACACCATCACCCATCTTGAGACCCAGCATTCATTATTGGATAATATTCAACCGAATAGACTATGTCCAGCATGCATTGTAGAAAGTATAGAAGCCGCAGCTGAGAGCGTACGCGAAGACCGTGGAGAGTCGATTTGGCCCCGTTCGCTCGGATTGACGTACGTAACGACTTGTTACATTTTGCGGCGAGATCTTAAATTGAAAGCGTACAAAATACAGCTTGTGATCGCATCACTTTATGGCCTCTTGAAAAGTTCCAAGAAGATCCATCGCTAGACTTTTTCATGTTGGGATATGTGAAGCCGAAAGTTTATGCGGACTATTCCGCTTCGGTTCAAGCCTTGGAGCAATACGCGCCTATCATTATCTCAGTTACCAGTCGAAGTGTTCGAATGCGTCAAGGAAAATTGGACTCAACGTATGGATAATCTGAGACGTAGCCCGGGCCAACAGTTGAAAGAGATAATCGTCAAAACATAAATGCCAAAGAATATTATTTCGAATGATAATAAACACTCCCCATTAAAATCGAAGTTTCTGTGTTTTTTTTTCTTTGAAAAAGTTGGAAACTTCGAAATTGATTATTCTTTATATGAATAGAATTGCGATTTAGTTTTTACTCTTAATTTCCCCTCTGGGTTTGTGGGCGGATGTGTTGTGTTTTTGTTGTGCACAATTACCCGTTGCCCAAACCCCATTCCAAGAGATAAACAAGCGGAAACTGCGTGCAAACGAACTGACACTGCAGCCAACGACACTAACACAATCAAGATCGCCACTAAGGCCACTATCACGGTGAAGTACAAACGCAATTACCGCAGAAGTGCCGCCAATAGGTGATGACTGCACACGTACCACCGAAACCAGATTTATCGCACCAGCTACCGTCAGCGGCAGGAACTGACACGAGTGGGGTTTGCTTACAGAGCGCGAGGAGAGTGAGTGTGGGTGGAGGTACGAGCAGCAAAACAGTCACGTCTAAAACATACATATGTGTTGCGATCGTGCAAAAGTGCGCGTTAGTGAGCATTGCTGAGCCGTGCTCTAAGTCCGTGCGTGTGCAGCGGCTTTCATTTGCATTTGTTTACGCGACGCAGTTCGGCGCCGGTGGCATTTGTGGCATATGCCGCTGCTTACTTAGGTGAATTGGTGGTATTCGTTAACAAGCAACAACATTAGGCGGTGCAACAACATCATGTGTGTGTGCAACCCTGTGCAGCGCTGCGGCGGCGTTGACGTAAAACTTCGAGCAAATTATATTACTTGCAGAAGAAACCGTTAGGTGCGTATTTTCGGCATGGTTGCATTGTTTGGGCACATACAAGGGTTCGAAGCCACAGTAGCTCACCAGTAATGAGGAACGTGTTTGGCAAAAATTAAATTGAAACAAAACTTTTTCCAATTAAATTTCTTTGTTGGTTTTAATTATCCAAAGAATGGCAAAGTGCTGATTTATCACACGTGCGCAATATGCATGTAAGCGTGTATTTGTGTATGTATGTATGTAGTGTAGGTGTTGAAATTCACACGGAGGGTCGTAAAGGATGCAACTCGAACTCATGTTTGGACCTAACCAATGGCTAATGATGAGAATTTGAAAGTCCAAGGCTCAAGTAGACTCTGCAGAGGGGAGCTCCTCTCTTCAGTTACTCACCATTCCTTTTTGGTTGGAGCGGAGTTTCGTAGGGGGTTTACTTGGTACTGTAGAATGCCTTCAGCCTACAGTTTCAGCTTTTCTCTGGCGATTGCTGCGTCTTTAGCTTATTTCGCATCAGATCAAAGATTAACATTTTGTTTGGTAAGCATCTATGAGACACATAGGGAAACTCTGGCATCAAACTCCACAGCGCTAAGCAATGACGCGCCCGCCCATGAACATTTATTAAAAGGTGTTTCAGGTAAGCAAAAACAAGCGAAAGTTCACACATGACCAAACCTCGCACAAGCCTCCGCTTCCGCTCCATATTATCCCTTTGCCTAACTCATGCGAGTTCAACAGACGCGACGCAACAGCTGAAAGGGCCGAGGGGGATGGGGAATACTCGTCAAAGCGCAGTCGTTTGAGAAATCGAAAACTTTTAGTTAAATTAAAGTTTGTGTTTTTTGAGTGCCACCGAAAAGCTAAAAGATTACTTTCCTTTGCCAAGTGCAAATGGCAATGAAATTGGAAAGGGATTTTTATTATAACGAGGTAACGGTACGTAAGCACACGTATGCATATGTGAACACATGGATTAACTCGCATTTTCGTACATGTCATAAAGGGTATACACACACACACTCACACCTACACAAATGTGTGTTTTACATTATTTTAGTGTTAATAGTAAAAACAAATTCAATATTTGTTGGCATACGAATAGGGCACAGCGAGTGCATAACACAACACGAGCGGATACGAATTTTAGATTGAACATTTTACCAGCCAAACGCATAGGGCGAATTCAATTTGCAACATTACGGTTGTTCCTGAGCGAAATGTTTACTTTGCAGAGTTAATTTGGAGTTGCCAAATAATGCGAGATTGCCACGAGGAGGACACATACTTATCTAAGCGCCGTATGAAAATAAACAAAACTGTACTACACAGAGTGAATACAGGCTTATACTGAGACAAAAAAGCACCCGGAAATTGTCATTAAATTCCTTGAGTAAATGATATTTCAAAAATGTTGCTAAATTGGTTGCCGTTAATTAATCTGCCAAATATGTGCGCGATCTGTCAACCAGTTTGTATACAGCAGCTCTTTAAGCCGGTACACCTCAGTAATGCGTTGCGATTTTTACAATGGATAAAAATATCGAACAAAGAATTTGTCTCAAATTTAGTATTTCTAACTAAATTTGCTATGCGGAATCGTTGCGAATGTTGAAAAGGCTTACGGTGATTCAGTTTTATCAAAAACACAATCCTTCGAGTGGTACAAAGTCTTCAAAGACGGTCAAGAGATCGTTGAAGGCACGCTCTGGACGACCTTCGACCTCTTCTACTGATGAAAATATTAGAAAAGTGAATAAAAAGTGCTTGAAAATCATCAGGCAATGATGGCTCGACAACTCTCTCGCGTCCGTTCGAATGGTTTTGGTTGATATTTTGGGTATGAGACGCGTTCTTACTCGACTCGTAGCGGCTAGGCTGATTTTATTTTTCCAAAAGAGTACCGTAAGCAGGTCTTTTTGGACATACTTGGTCGTGGGAATTCAGATTTCACATTCATTGGAGAGCATTATAATTGCGGATGAGACATGGGTTTATGAGTTTGACATGCAAATAAGTCAACAATCATCGGAATGGAGGGAAAAAACGAGCCGGCACCAAAAAACTATGCCAAAGCCGCTCAAAAATCAAGGTAATGCTTATTGGTTTTTCGATATTCGTGGTTTGGTGCATCATGAATTTGTTCCGGAGGGACAGACGGACAATGACGAGTTGAATTTGGACGGATTGAGGCGTTTGCGTGAGAACATCCGTCGAGAACGGCCGGAATTGTGGAAGGACAGTTCATGGATTTTACATGATGATAATGCTCCTGGAATGGATAGTATCCAAATAGAGCACTAAAGGATGCAATGATTCTTAGAACAAGCTTATTTGTTAAAATGTACAACTCGTTTTTTGTTTAATAGAAGAGGTGTTAAAAGACCCGTGGAAGGTACAGCGTTTGGTTCTACTTCCAAAACCAAAAAAAAAAAAAAACCGGCAGAGGAACCTTCATCTTATCGACCTTTGTCCATGATTGGTAAAGTGTACGAAAGTATAGTAAGAAACCGCTTGGAGTTAACGATCTAAAAATTCGACGGATTATCCGAGAGACGGCTTTAAAAGTTATAAAGTGGTTGAAGTGGACTTCCTCACTATTGACGCAAGATAAGTCGTTGAAACTGCGAGAAAGGGGGCACAAAAACATTACTTGCTAATTACCCTCAATCTCATCCAGGAAGATGAATGCGCGCGATTGGACCAGCTATTAGAGCAGTCTGTAGGCGCAAAAAAGAGGAGAGAACTAAAAGCATCACAATGTGGCAACAACGGTGGCAAATTTCGACCAAAGCACGGTGGGCCATCAGACTAATCGCGGACATCCATACGTGGATAGATAGCCAACACGGTTACCAAGATTTCTTATTAACTCATATACTCATATGGATGCTTTATAAGCTATCTGATCCGATTTCTTCACGACCTTTGTTCGTACTGTCCGATGTGTACTCCCCCTGTGGGTAGGGGGAGCCCCTTGGTTCGGGGGGAAACCGAATATACCCGTGGTAAGGCATGCCTGTCGTAAGAGGCGACTAAGATCCTGGCCACCAGTCCAGAGTTGTGTGGAAACTCAACTGGTCGTAGCTTCGGTTACAAGGTCATACCAAAGACTTTAACCTGGTACCACGGGGAGCAGTTAGCCCTTGGAGGTAACTCCAATCTGCTCATTGGGTTTGGCACTTTATGGAGATTCGTGGTGGTTGTGATTAAAACCCAAATCGCGGGAAGAACTGACTTTGTCAGTTTGAATGTGGAGTTGCATTGCAACCGGGTGCCGGACCCAAAGTACGGCAGAGGTTTTAGATGGGCCTCGAACCCTACTAAGGTAGCTAGTGTGTCCATGCAACACTGCCAATTGCCCAATTTTCAGGGTAAACATTTTCAGTACCAATTGGCAGTATGGCATGGACACACTAACCATCTTGGTAGGGTTCGAGGCCCATCTAAACGCATTGTATTGATCCGTTGTGCTTCTGAGCACCGTGGAGTTAAGCTGTCGACAGCAGGATCCCACGTTAAACACACTACACGTTGTCCGATGTGTACAGAGTGCATAGAAGACTCCGAGCGCGTACTTTTTCAATACCCTCGTTTCTCAAATGTAAGGGAAAAGTTAAAAGCTTCATTGACGCTAGTTTTTAACTGGAAAACTTGACAGCACGCATGCGTCAGTCCTCTGGCAAATGGAAGGATGTGAGAGGAGCGTCAGTTCTAATTATGACAAAACTAAGACATATACAGTGTATTGGACATCAGTCAGTCCGTACAAGTCATGTATGATAGATTGGACTTAAAACCTTTCTCTCTCTGCATAAAGTAATACTTAATCCGGTGGTTCCGTGGGAGAGATATTAATTGGGAGCAGGTTGGGTTTGATGGATTAAAGATCCTTCTTCCTTCCAAAACTGAAATTGTCGCTCCCTGGAACCCGTTTTCTAATCGATCGAAGAGATAAAACGAAATTCCCGGAAGGAGCTGAAGGCCATCCCAAAAAGTGCTTAAGAAAGTATTTCGCGGGCTGGAAAAATTGTTGGCATAAGTGTATTAGACAAAATAAATATTCTTGAATAATGAAATATTTTGTTTTATTTTATTTACAATTTCCGTGTACTTTTTTGTCGCAATGTATGTAAAACCCAGCAGCGCTTTAAAGCGGTTTCTGCTTTGCCTAGGTATAAACTGACGCTTAAAGCTTTAATGTTTAACATTTGCAAATTTGAACTACTTTTTTGTTGCTTTCGGCGAACGCTTAAATGGAACTGAGTTCGGAGTTTCACTGCCAAAGCATATTGCTGGCGCGCTTAGTGTGAACGCGAATTATCAAATTGACTAATTAAAAATAGTTACCGAAGCCGCTTAATCGCATACTTTCCTGCATATGCGGTATGTGTGGTGAATAGTCCAAATATATTAATTATATATTTATTAGCTTCACGCCTGCATTGTTGTGACACTTACCTGTAAATGAAATAAATGAAATAAAACGACAGTTAGAAAAAAGTCGAAATATTTTTGTGCGAGTGGAGAATAAAATAATTGAAATTAAAAATTTATGTGCATTTGCATTGCTGCTTTTCAATGTGCATTAATTATTTCTAAAATAAGTTTGTGCCAGAACTTAATTGCATATTCATTTTGGCGCTTAATTGCTGCGCACACGAATTAAATGTACAAAAACAATTCGGCCAAATGCGCTCAACCAAATAAATGTGGATAAGTCATACTTTTGTTTGGCAGCCACACACTCAGATATACTATATAAACATGGCTGTGCGGCTGAGAGTGTGCGTGCGTATTAGTATTTAATTCAAACCCGTATCGAGTTGACTGCCACAAGTGCATTTAACTTCATTAAATCAACAAAAGCTACACTCCAACCACCTACACACACACGTATACATGTATTTATGTTTTTATGTGTGCATGTGTGTGCGCGCTTATATGTTATGTACGCGTTTTTGGCCAAGTACATGAATAAATACTTAATTAATCAAATTTTGCGCATGTGCGCCAGCTTACCAGCTGCCCAGCTGTTCAGTGCTCGCTCGAGCCACGAACTTTTTGCCACAATGCAATGCAATTTAGCGCAAATATTGGTTTGTTATTTAAATCATATTTGCAGTGGGCATTAACATTTCCCATTTCCCCTACTTACACACACACACAGACGCACGCACGCACACACGTGGCAATTGGCTTGAGCTTGCTGCACTGCGCTTTGGCATGCACATACATATATATATTTATATATTCATATATATATAATAGCATAATGCTTATGGCAAATATTTTGATGTTTTTAAGTTTGCTATGCAAATGTGTGCGTAGTATATATGTGTGTGTGTCTCGACATATGCACATTATCACTCAATTTGTGTGGGTGCGCATGTGAGTGTACGTGTATGTGCGCGTGTGTGTGTGGTAATTTAATCGATTTGTTTTAAATTGTAGTCGCTGTTGACTCTGCCCTCTGCGCCGCACTTGTTTTTGTGCAGTTTTGTTGTGAACGCAAACATATTTGCAATTACACGCGCCGAGCTGCGGTGCGGTCGAGAGATTTTGCCTTTGTAATTAAATCAATTTTTTGAGTGAATGAGTTAATGATTTAAATTAACGTATGATTCAAATGATTTATTCGCGTATGCGGTTCTTTACACATTTTTTTCATATTATATCACTGTGTGCGGTGGGTGTGGGTGCATAGTGCACACGCTGATTCAATGTAACACTTTCTGACTTTTTCGTAAGTTCTTAACTACAGTTAAGCTCAGCGTTATTGCGGCGCTACGTTGTGGAATTGCTACAAGGAAGTCAAGAATTGACGGCACACTTCAATATGACCCACTTCGCGCACGCACACCAATCCAGTAATTGCAAGCGGCGCTTTTTATGAGTTTTTATGAGCGGTGGAGATTAAAGGTGAGGGCGCTGCTTGCGGGCGCGCGGGGGTTTATTAAAATTTCGTTGCAATCAAATGCGATGAACGCTGGAGAGGCCTCATGCAATGGCGCGCGGCTGCGTGTATGTGTGCGCGCCGGTATAATGTGTGTGCGCCTGAGTGGGATCGAATATGATGGGAGTTGTGGTTTTTTCATAGGTGGAAGGAAGCATCTACTATAACAAAAAGGGGAGGCGTGGTGGGAGCAATGCTGTGTAGTGTCTTAAGATACGATGCAATCAGCGCTAAGCGCACACACGTATGCACGAACGCATATAAGAGCCGGCGTTTAAGGCAATCTAAATCTAATAAATCCTCAATAGCTCACTCTCTTAGAAAGTCAAGACAGTTCGAAAGGCTAAGCAGCGCATTTTCCTACGGCTCATCGAACTTTGCGTGCATGCAGCAAAGCGTGACCCATGAAAGCACTGCACGCCTGCCACACCGTGTGCGGCTAACGGGAGTGCTGCATACTTCTAGGCGCGCACAGCCACACACTCACACAACGCATTTGGGTGATTGTGTTGGCGGCGACGTGAGTGATACTGACGAGCATATGCCGCGGACGTTGACGGGTTGCAGCGCGAAAGCTCTGAATTGCTGATGGCAGTGCGGTAAAGCGTTTATTTCAGCGAAATAAACTGAGTGCGTTGCACACACACACGCGCGCGCGCACTCAAGTCCGTGCATATGTGTGGTGGAAACATATTGGAGGCAATGTGTGCCACATTTCGATTGGCATTAAATATTGAGTGCATTTTGAGTTGCTGGCATAGATTGATGGCATATTACCACGTCCGAACACACGTCGCGTTCACCGCAATTCTCCAATGAGAGTGGCCGCAGACGCGCAACAATGCAGCCGCATCAGCGATTTGTATGACGCGCAGTTTCGCATTGAAGCGCTGATCGATAATCACTTTCCTGCTTAAAAGGATTCGATTCTTTTATTGGGCGGATTTGCTTAGCGCACAGAAACGCCGCAGCGGCGAGGGTGTGACATGCAATGTGCTGCACCATTAGCTGCGACAGCAACAGCAGAGTGTACAACATGTATGTACATGCAATATGAGCGCATACACACTTACACACGGGCGCCATGAGTTGCTCTGACCGTGTCGAGGCGCGATTAGCGCGCAACAAGCGGCGCAAAATTAAAACTTAACTGTCTACAGGCGCCTACCATATACATCAGGGATGTTTTGGTTTAGTTTAAGTACGCTAACGAGTTAGAGAAGAGTCTTGGAGAAGAATTTATGGCAGACGTAATTTTCAAAATAATTAGCGCCTCCGCAAGTTAAAAGCATCTGCGTCATGTTGTGCTTTCGAACACAAGCAGTTCATTGAACTAACATGAGTAGCGTTGATCCTGTGCATAGAGCTTGTAGTGCCTCCCCATCGTGTTGCGGAAATTAGGTGAAATGGGCGCTAAACAATTTCGATGGCGTCAGCGTTCGGGCGTCAGTGCAAATGTAGAGAATTGCTAAATTGGTGGGCGCAAATGTGTGAGTGTCTGTTTTTGGCTGCGCGTATCGTCGTGTGTGTGTGAGTTGGCACATTGCGCCTAAAAGTATAGTACGTTTGAGCGTCAAAGCTCATGCTGCCAATATTGTCACTTTTGGTTGCGAATGAAAATGACAAAAGTGAGTAAGCTTATGCGCTTTAAGCTGGCAGATATGACGTTTGGGTTTCGAAGAGGGATTTCCGTTCATGTTAGAACTGATAATTAAATATTTGGAATATAAAATATGACATTTTCAATTTGGTTTTTTTTTCGCAGTATTTTTTAATTATGGTCAGGCGTAAGTGAAATCTCAGTATTGTCCTAAAACATTTTATATTATTGCCTGCTAAATTTATTGTGTTTAGCTTTTTGCTTTATCTCTTAAGTTATGTGCAGAATGTGAAGCATTTCTTTTGCATTCCCACATAAATTGCTTTGTTTTTGTTGATGCGCATAATGGATGTTGCAAGGGCAGAAGAAGAAGTTGCACAGAAATTGAATATTTACAATTTAAAGGCTTTTATTGTTTTATATTTGTTTTTGCACGAGCATTGTTGCTGTTGCATTGTTGTAGTCACTTGAAGACCGCAGCTTGCAGTCTCCAAAGCAATAGAATATCAATTTACCATGGAACAGGGCAAACAACTGCATTAGACAAATAAACATATACATAATAAATTATAGCAAGAAATTTAGAAAATTTAATTATCAGCGACAACATTCACATCGACTGACACATGCGACGGCGCAGAGCATGAACGGAGAGTCATTTGAAATTCTTGGTTGCTTGCCAATTAAAACACTCGAAAGTCAAAGTGGCCGACGTCTCGTCCGAAATGGCTCCGTGTGGGTGTGTGTGTATATGTAAGTGTGAGTGTATGTATATTTAAGTGTGAGTGTGTGTATGTGTGAGTGTGCTCGAGTGTAGTAATAAGTTGGAATTTAAGGAATATTCACATTGATTTGCATTTGATTTGGACATTGTCAACAATTATGCTGAGAAAATGCCATTTTAATGGAAGCTACTTTCGACGTTGCAGTTTATTCAAGTCAGCGGTTAGGGATTTGGCAATAAAGCAATAAATTGTATACTAACAGTGCATGTCTACTAGCTTATTAAAAACTTTCATGTGTTTGCTGAACACGGGTCGCTAAGCTTTTGCACTAACTTGATTGCATTCGGAAGCAGCGAGCTGCAAATCTCACATATTCATTTATGTACCGTTATTCAATGAAGTTAAACATTTTAATAACTTTAAACTAGATTTTAAGCTGCTATACGAATAAGGGATATATGTGTAGTTGCCTTTGAATATACTTTCATTTTGTATGTTTGTCAATTGGCATCCATGACGGCTAATCTCTTAACCGAGAAGCAGTAAGAACTTGACAAAACAGTGCTGATGGAAGTGAGAAGGTAAATATTGAACAAAAAGAATAGCTGTTTTCCCGGCGGGTCTGCGTCGAATACTCTCAGAGCTGGGTGTTTTTATCCATTTGGACGACATGAACTAGCCAGTTTAGCCGCTGTCTCTTAATTCGCTGAACTATGTTAATATCGTCGTATGTCTCGTACAGCTCATCGTTCCATCGACTGCGGAATTCGGCGTTACCAATGTGCAAAGGACTTTAAATCTTTCGCAGAACCTTTCTCTCGAAAACTCGTAACGCCGACTCATCAGATTTTGTCATCGTCCATGCCTCTGCACCATATAGCAGGACGGGGATGATGTGTGACTTGTAGAATTTGGCTTTTGTTCGTCGAGAGAGGACTTTACTTCTCAATTGCCTACTCAGTCCGAAGCAGCACCTGTTGGCAAGATATATCCTGCGTTGAATTTCGAGACGTTCGATGATGTTCTTGTTGGTGTTGATGCTGGTTCCAAGATAGACGAAATGATCCACGATTTCGAAGTTATGACTGTTAATAGTGACATGGAAGCCAAGTCGCGAGTGAGACTGTTTGTTTGATAGCCATTTGCTTCGCTTCCTTATTCAGTCTGGAGAAAGCAGAACTAACGAGGGGGGACTCACTTTGTCTGAAACTTCGTTTGGTATCGAAAGGCTCGGAGAGGTCTTTCCCGATCCTGACGGAGCTTTTAGTGTTGCTCTACGTCAGTTTACACAACGGTATTAGGTTTGCGAGGATACCAAATTCAGACGTAGCTGCATTAAGGCAGCTCTTTTTCGTTCTGTCAAAGCAGCTTCGATATCGACGAAGAGGTGGTGTGTGCCGATCTTCTATCCACGGGTATTTTCCCAGATGTATCGCAAGGTTAATATCTGGTCAATTATTGATTTTCTAAGCCTAAAGCCACACTAATAAGTTCCAATCAGTTTGTTGACGACGGGCTTTAATCTTTCACACAGTATGCTGGATAGAGCCTTATATGCGATGTTGAGGAGGCTTACCCCACGGTAGTTGGCGCAGATTGTGGAGTCTCCGGTTTTGTAAATGGGACAGAGCACAAAATTCCAATCGTCGGGCATGCTTTCGTCCGACTATATTCTACAAAAAAGCTGATGCATGCTCCTTATCAGTTTTTTCTCCGTCGTATTTGAATAGCTTGGCCGGCAATCTATCCGGCTCCGCCGTTTTGTTGTTCTTTAGACGAGTAATTGCTATTTCTTTATGGTCGGGCAATGGAACGTTTGCTCCATCGTCATCGATTGGGGAATCGGGTTCGTCATCTACTGGTGTTATGCTTATGTTATGATTTCACTGCCATTCAGCAGGCTGGAGAACTATTCTCTGCATAATTTCAGTATGCTCTGGGCATCGGTTACTAGATTACCTACTTGGGTTCTACAAGAGTATGCTCCGGTCTTGAAACCTTCTGTCAGACACATCTTTTCGTAGAATTTTCGAACACTACCTCTGACGGCCAGCTTGTCAAGCTCTTCGTACTTACGCATTTCGACATCCCTCTTTTTTTCTCTCTTCAACTCTTGGTATCTATCCCATGCCGCAGGTGGCTTGAAAAAATTATTACTGTTTTAAGTACAGCGCTGATTTTAACAACTCAAAGCATTCGAGTACACCTACGATGGATATAATTGTACTCCAATTATTTTTTTTTTGGTAATTTTCTCTCTTTCATTTATAATTGGATTTTAACAAACATAAAAATGAATAAATTGAATTCAAATAAACAATGACATAAGTGCTACTCGATATCCGGCTTAGTCGCAGGTAATAAGATAGCTGAGAGCCCTTAAAAAGAGAATAAGCATAATCATAAGCACTCACAACATAAGCACTCACAACTCAATTGAAAATTATAAGAATTAATGCATGAATTAAGCAATTTTATATTAATGAGGTTGCCAATGGCGCACAGAATGAGCGAAATGTCCGCATTGAACACGCGTCGCCCCCAACAAGCGCTAAGAGAATTTATTGGCAGAGTCATAAACACGAGTAGACAAAACCAAGGAGATTTGCTGTAAAGACAATACAGCACAATTACGTTATAGAAACCAGAAAACAATAAACTTTTCGGAGAACACTTCTGTGGAGTTTGACAATGAGTGTTGTCGCATAAAATTCACTTTAATTTATTTGAGGAGACAAAAAAGATGAATTTACAGTGTTCAAATCGGCATAACTGTACAATTTACAAGTGAAAAATGTGGTTTTCTCTTCGGTGGTTGCCAGAATTTTGACCGAACAATTTGCTTGTGTGATTAGCAAAGATAGTGCCGACATTATTGCTGCAATCTTCTAAGGAACTGCTGGAAAATGGCATTAGCTTTTTAAGACAAAATGTTTGTATGGTTTTGGCCAGCTTTAAAGCTTCAACTTTAAGTTATGCCTTAAAGATTAACCTTTGACTGTTCGACATTTGTCATACGACAGTGCGCTCGTAAGTAAACCAGTCCTGTCGCACTACAAGCGTCCTCATTACATTGTTATCTCAAGATTCTAATGGTGTGGCTCCTCGCCGTCGACGCTGCGTTCCTCTTTGAGTAATTTTAATAATTTCACATAATTGCTTAATTATTGCCATTAGGCATGGCCCAGAAGTAACGGAGGGAAGTAACAATAGACCTATTTACAATCACCATCATTAGTTTGCGCGTAGGCTACTTAGAAACTTTGGCTTCCACTCGCATTGGAGCGGCTTAAATGCGTCAAACATTTGCGCGAATGCAATTAGTGGCAAGCACGATTATTAACTTAATATTTCGCGAAAGCTCCCCTTTTCTCACTCAGCAACTACACGCGCCCTCTTTCTGGCAACTCGGCCGCATTGCAATCTTGTGAGTAATAAGCGCCACCGCAACAATGGCGTTGACTAACGGCTGTTGCTTGATGCGAGTCGCTGCCGCTGCCGCCGAAGCTGCTGCTGTTGAGGTGTGCCAAATTATCCTGTCGACATGCGGCGCTAATTGTACCCGCAGCCACGGCCAAGCGCTCGTTATTTGGCATTCTTATTATGGCGGTTGTATTAGTCTCCCCATTTGTTGTTGTTGTTGTTGAAGTAAATCTCATCGCCGTCTTTGGCAGACGTATAATTGTTAGCATAAGTTTTCCGCTTGTCGTCAACGGCATTGTCATCAACTAAAATTGGTAATTCGCGGCTTCGCTCGTTGCCGGGCGCAGCTTTGAGATACGCATTTCGAGTGCAGCCGTTATAATTAACTTCTTATTTCGCTCACATCATCTCATTAAGCTCGCTGGCTCTGCTTTGCATGGCTTCACTGTCGAGAGAATTCGAAGAAGATCGCTACGCTGCCAATTAGGTTCCTTCCGCTTTCGCATCAAAGTGGTAAGGTCCTGGCGCATAAGCAGTGCTTTCGTATCGAATTTATGCATCAAGTGTATTTAATTTTAGTTTGTCCCGTTCGGTGAAGAGTAAACGCATTGAATTCGCAATTTGCCGGATTTCTGACGTTCAATTAGCCCGAAGACTTGGCAGGTAGGGCACTATGCATATGTATGCCGTCGATATTTGTGTGTCTTTCTCAGTTGAGCCGTGAGCCTTGCTTACTCCGGCGGTGCGCAAGTATTTATGTGTCTGTGTTTGACTAATAATCAGTTTCTAAGGTTATTTAATATTTGATTGCGTCTTGCAAGCATGTCGTGTTTAACATTCACCGTTATGCCAATTAGCCGTCAACTTTTAAAATTCTTGCAGTTTGCAAAGGCAACACAAACAGCGAAACTTTTGATGTTCTACATTCGGAGGAGCCAAGTGAAATTATATATTGATGAGGTCTCAGCTTCTGCGAAAACTGCAAGGAGCTTTAATTTCCTTCGCATTACGGGGCGAACGCAAAGCGGCAAATCACTTAAGCAAGTCTGCAATCGATTAAGCTTCAGAAACGAGGCTTCGATTTTGACGAAATTTTAGTTGAATTTAATCTCTCGCTCAGTTAGTATGCCGGTTTGGGCGTATACACTGATCCCTCTCAACTATTCCACCAAATCACTTTTCACTTTAAATTGTGATAAAAATCGTTATTTTCATTTAAGCATGAATTTAACGTGCATATTAAAGCTGACTTTGCGGTTGGCATGTGAGCGCGCAGAAGACTGTTTGTTCTTTGTGGAAAATCAAGTTTCTTTCGCACAAAAACTTCATCTTTATGCTGCATAATTGTCGAAAGCACAAAAACTATCGTTTACTCACCTGTCTATCACCAAACTTTTCGCATTTTTTCAAAGCCAAACAACCAACAATCAAGGTTTTTGCCTCAATGCCTAAACGCCTCGTCCGAAGATAAGAAGAGCAAACTTCACTTCGATTGGCGCAAAAAACTAGCTACACCTACCCGGTGTGACAACATTTTTTCGACAAAACAGAAAATCGAGCTCCCTTTGAGGCGTTCCGTGCGCCAGCTTACAAAGCGGTGCCGAAATGCGAAACTTATTAATATGCCATCGCCAAAGCATAAAAAGCGTGTTTAAATATTGTTGTAGCCAAGCGAAATGCAGCATCAAAGAAAAAATTAATTAAAATCACGATGCGCTTCCGCTTGCTCTCCACAAGCTTAGTAGTTGAGCCGTGAAATCGGTGCGTTCTAACGGCGAGCCAGGCGAGCAACGGTGCGACATGTTGCATGGCGGGTGAGCTGAGGCGAGTGCTGCTCTATCCAGCCAACAAAGTGTCATTCACCATACCGAAATGTTAGATGAAAAAAAAAATTGCGATTTTCCTGCCAGCTTTGTGTGAAACTCAACACGTTCGCTGGCTGAAGCTTTGGCGCCTTTGTGTACTCGGGCGCCCACGTATGAGTATGCACGACTAGGGGCCAGCCTTCAATTCTATTCTTCCGCTTCCGCCCTTTGTATTCTTGTTATTTTGCTGAGAGCTTGAGAGCAGATTCCGATGTCGCCGTAGCTACTCATTTATATATGTTAATTGCTCATGTTCACAGCTCCTTTGAATCGAGATGCTTTAGCTTGTATGTTTCTAGTTATAATATTTAAAAAGACAAAATCTTTACTTTCGACATTGTCAAAATTCCTTTTCTACATATTTCCCTTTGTATTGGGCAAGAGTTGCCGACAGTGAAGCAGGACTTAACTCATAAAATTGAGGCCACTGACTCCGAATTTCGGTAGTAAATTTTAATAATTTCGACTCCATTGTTGGATTATATAACTTTCCATGATGAAATGACAAACTTTACTGAAGAGAAATGTCAAAAGAGAGGGATAAAATATGACTTCTTTTGTTGTTCTTATAGGTCTACTACTATAGCGTCCCTATTGAAAACCCCGTTATTAGAAAAAAGCAGTTTTTCAGTATAAACGAACAACTTTGGAACGAATTAAGAAAGTTTTCGTAGGGGACTCTATGCTGGAATTTGTGGGAGAGGCCGGAACGTGTGGCTTATATTACGGGGGTCTATAAGTTACAGAGTATATACCTTCAACAATTGAGAAGAAATAATTTACTAGGTTAGATGGCTGATTGAAGATCGCGACGTGGTCGGCATAGATAAGAAGAACTCTTGTGTTCAGATTTATAGATTAGCAAGACGCTTAGTAGCCAGTACAAGTTTGCATAGGCGTTTAATTTCCATTCCCGCCAACTCGGTGGGGTGTCTGAAGTCTTCACCATCCAAACGCGGCACAGTCAAGAAGGAAGTGTTGAGTTGTTTCCACCTCATCTTCTTCCACACATCTTCTGCAAATGGCGTCTAGGTAAGATTCCCAACTTTGCAGCATGGACACCAATAGGGAAATATCCTTTTAAAAGCTCAATAACTAGGGAGAGGCTAGCCTTACTGAGGGCAAAGAGATCACTAGATCTCCTGCGATCAATCTTGGGTCATAAGGCTTTTGCGACAGCGCAAGTACCGTCGGTGGCACAGCACTGGCCAAGCTTGCGCGAAGCTCAGTTATCTAGTAGTAGAACACAAGAGGATACGGGAGCACTAACCCGCTCCCAATCTACCGATAGCGGTTCTAGGGTCCCTGTTTTGCTAATTTACTAATAATATAAACAATTTTTAAACAGCGCTCATTACTAAAGCCGACATTTTGGAACTATTCTACCGAGCGCTGAAGTTAATCCTTTCTAATTTAAGGCCATGAAGAGATTTAGGAACGGATATTTGAGCTTACTACTTTTGTCTGCAAATACCATTTCTATTGAAATCCATGTAGCACAATTGTACAAAAAATGTGGCCACGGTGGATTACCAATGGCAGGGATATTCATATTTGCTGTGGAATCATGTAAATAACAAAGCCATTTGCAGCATACGTATTCGTAAATCCTACCAACATTGGACTTTAATATTTTGCTGCTTTGCTTTTCACCATTGCGAATTAGCAGGGATGTTACATCGAGTGCGTTTGGTGCGTGACTGCCGCTATGTGCATTCTGCGTTCAAATTCCGACCTTGAAAGGCTACAAATGATACATCCAAAGCCTCGCCGAGTAATGGCTGGAGATGTCTGGCCAAAGCTCTGAAGCACTCGCGCCCCGCCTTATATATGCTCGAACATTAATACTAAGCTCATATATTATATAAGTACATATTTACTAGTCGTAGAGAGGAGTGTGTGTGTGTGTGTGGAGCGGCGCCATGTGTTTTACAGTGACTATTTATTTTATGGATTTGATGAGTGAGCACGCGACCTGTTTGACATAGCATCAGTCGACTGGAGTTTGTCAAAGCTGCGAAGCAAATAAATAAATGTCAACAACCAGAACGAGAAAAATGCAGAAATAAACGCAGCCAACGACGATGCCTGTGGGTGGCAGGTGCTCTCTGCCAATCTGCCAAAAAGGCAAAAAACAAAAACGTACAGAACATGAATGCTCAAATAAATAAATTAAATACTCGGAGGAACAACAAAGTGATTGCTAAGCTAATGTTGCATAACGTGAACTAACATATGTCATGATGAATAGTAAGAGTGCCATCACAAAGTTTGCCTGTCCGTGTGTGGCATGTGGCATGTGGCAGAAGAAAGCGGATTAGGCAAAGGAAATATGCAAATAAAAAGCAACAACGATTTAAGAATTTTTTTGAAGTGTATAAAAGCGAAAAAGATAATGCTACAATAGCAATAAATCTGGCGCAATGTGTTGTTGCTGACGATGCCGCTGACGCTATTGTTATTGTTTTTGCCATTGCTGCCACCCCTCGCTACTGCCATTGTTATTTATAGGTAGCAGCTTGGAGTAGGAAGAGTTGAGTTTTTGCCACGCAGACTTTCGATCACGTTATTGTTTTTGTTGGGTTTTTTGTGCGGGTGTGCGTTGCTTGAGCCTGGTGCTCTTAAATATTGTGTGTAGCGTGCACAGATCCGCTGGTGTCCCTTTCTGGTATGCCTGATAAATTTATTACTTTGCTACCGCGTGCCAAATGGCATAGGCCACTCGGGCCTTCAGCCTTTGATCGCCGCTACGGCGCGGTCTGGGCGGGCAGAATCTAATCTATTAAAAATGACAAAGCCGCGTTTTTGTGGATATGCAGCATATTTTCAATATCAAAATATACCAAATTCTTAGCACATAATAAAATTCGCAGTTATTAAATACATGTTGCTTTTCTTTAATCAAAATCTTCTCAAAAAAGTTTACTATATGTTTCTAACAAAATATATGTCGTCCCCATCAAAGTAATCCCCGTTGGTCCCAAAAAAACTTGTGTCACCGTTTTCTTCAATCCTCGAAACAATTGTTAAGGTCAATTTCCGGATTAGCCTTCAATGCGTGATTTACGTTTAATGTCTTCAATTGATTTAAAGCTGCTTCCCCGAAGCGATTGTTTGAGTCTGGTAGTAAATGAGGGCAAGACGAAATATCTCCTGCCATCAAAAAAATAGACCTCGCATTCGCGAGTTGGTTCCTACGTCACTGTGGACAACGTCCAGTATGTTTTACTTGGGTACCTGCTGACAGCAGCCTTACCCCACGGAGCTCAAAAGCACAGCGGATCAAATCAATGCGTTGATGCCTAGCATTTTCAGTACCAATTGGCGTGTGGGATGGACACACTAACTACCTCGGTGGGGTTCGAGGCCCATCTAAAACCTCTGCCGTGCTTTGGGTCCGGCACTCGGTTGCAATGCAACTCCACATTCAACTGACAAAGTCAGTTCTTCCCGCAATTGGGTTTTAACCACAACCACTTCGATACTTCCCGAGCAGTCAGTCCGTAAGAGCAGGTTGGAGCGAACTCCAAAGGCTCCTGCTCCCCGTGGTACCAGAATTAAGTCTATGGTCAGGTATCGTAGCTGAAGCTACATACAGCTCTGTACTCGTGGCCAGGGTCACTATGGACGGTCATAATTTCGAAGTCGTAGGTAATTTTGTCTATTTTGGTATCAGTATTAATACCAACAGCTACGCCAGCCTCGAATGCCAACGCAGAATAACTCTTGCCAACAAGTGCTATATCGGATTGAGTAGACAATTGAGAAGTAAAATCCTCTCTCGACGAACAATGACCAAATTCTACAAGTAAGAGATACTCCCCGTCCTGGTGTGCGGTGTAGAGGCATGGACGATGACAACATCTGACGAGTCAGTCAGTGTTCGAGAGAAAGGTTCTGCGGAAGATTTATGATACGCATTTTACGCATTGGCAACAGCGAATACGGCAGTCGAGGGAACGATGAGCTGTACGAAATATACGACGACACTGACGTACTACTGCGAATTAAGAGACAGCGATAGAGAGAGGATACGTCGTGTTGTTTGAATGGATAAAAATACTCCAGAGATCTAAGAGTATTCGACGCGGTACCTGCCGGGATAAGCAGAGGAAGAGGACGAGCTTGTTGTGTGGGTATTTTCTATTCCTTTATTTTGCTCTTCTTGGCTTACCACGTTTATGGTGAGAAATAACCTTTCGAAATAGTGGATCAAAATAAAATTCCAATTTCGAATTTTCGAACAACAAACCTACATGTGAAAAAGGGGGGCGGATATCTGTCGAAAATTAACAAGTTTGCGAATTCCAGTTTTGAAGGACCAACAATTTTCAAATCTATCTGTAACACAAATGACTTAAACCCACAATTCTACATTAAATAGAAATATTGAGCCTCACTGTGATCATAAAATTACTAGCTTCGGGTATCCTGAGATTCTTATATCGATCTTGCGCTGTGGCATCGGTGTCGGGGAGAAAATTATTTTTGTGCATAAAAGTTTTGCTTGCGCGCTTTGTGCTCGTCAAAAGTCATAATATAAATGATATGAAAATCACTTCAGTTTAAAAGTTATAAAAACGCGCTAAGAAGCGCCAACATATTCATTCAAGGGTTCATGACGTAAAATCTGCTTTTATGGGCATCTCTTTTATTGCAAATCTCTGCGAGCTGCTCATTAGGCGTTTAGTATTTCCAATATTGATGAAATAAATAAGCGAATGCGAGTTTATGCCGCAATGAATGCGGAAAGTTCATAAAAATTGTCATTACGCCGTTATTACGGTTTTTATGAAAGCGTGTTGCACATTTGTTTGTATATGCGCACATGAGAGCGCATGTGAATATGCATGCACATCGGAAAGCATATAAATATGCGTGTGGAATGAATCTCAGCAGTTCATTTACTTAGCTGCTGGAGCTTGCTACAATTTTCCATTTCAAAATATCAATTTAAAGAATCCAATCCTAAACGGTACAATTTTCCTTGTAGCGCTCTCTAAAATGCTGCGTCTGTGTTTCATACGTGATTCCTTTGCTCAGCAATAAAACATTAAGGTGTATTTAAAGCCGCGCCGAAGTCGGCAGCGCCATCTCTCAAATGACAAAATATATATGGACCTGTACTCAGCTAACGTTGCCAGACAATCAGAAGATTCTTGAATGTGTGTGTCCATTACTTTGATGACTCTACTTGACTTGAATGACAAAAAATCGCTGCACAATGTGCCACGAACTCCAAATCATAGTTACAATGCGGAATTGTGCGCCACTCCAGCGCAACCCATGCGACATACACATGCACATACACACAAGACAACTCTTTCTGCCTTTTGGGCGAACGGCGGACGCAGTGCGAGCGTGTATCCACTTGCTTATGCGTAGCACGTGCGACATCAGCGCGCGAATTGCAGCACTAAAGGTGTTTTGGCTGGCAGCTTAGCAGCGATTCGCCATTGTGCTGGCGTAATTCACATCGCCCTAAATGCGATATAACCTCAATGTGCCAGCTCGCCGTTGTCGCTTTTTGACGCTTTTCGTCGCCATTGTGCGATGGATTTGCGGATGCCGTCGGTACGTACGGCAATGTTCGTGTGTATTGTTATTTGGTGCACCGTTAGCTGCCATCATCACGGTTTTTTGTCTCCTGGTGGCTTTGGCCACCGACATAATGACATTATCGCTTGCATCTTTGATACAAAGTACAGGTGTGGAAATGTCAAACAAGTTGCCGTGCCCCGGCAAAGACATCAATGCGCGTACGGCTGACGAATGCTCGTCACACTCATCCCAATGACTACAGTGTGGCGTCTGCGTAAGCGTTTCCTCGTGATTCGGTTGTAGAACGTTCTTTTATATCCTTGCCTAATCGTTCACACTGCCTTCGGATGTGTCTAACTCATTTGGTGTACTCGTATGCCACGTACCACAGAGGCACCACAGTTTTTGATCTTGAGTACTTTTCTTGATTGCTGACGATTTTAACTGGTTAACATTCGCTATACAAATCTTTCATAACCGAAAAGGTATCTCTAGAAAGATTTGCCGAAATGTTGACAAAGGTCTTAAGCCTTAACCTTTAAAATTATCGAAATTTATATATTTGACAACAGATTTGGTTGATTCAGATGGCCAGCAAAGGCTAAAGTCTTATTTGATTTGAGATGTGCCTCTGTGGATTATGTTGTACAAGAGTGGTTTATTAGCATAGTACTCAAACCCCTAGAAGTGACCTGGGGACTGATGCCCAGAGCTAACTGAAATCATGAAGGCAACAGTGCTGCAGCCTGCTGAATGGCAGCGAAAGCATAACACCATATGGTAAGCCCGATTCTCCGGCCGATGACGATTGAGAATGAAACGTCTGCTCCATGAAATGTCGCTTGACCATGAAGAAGTTCGAATAGCAATTATCCGTCTGAAGAACATGAAAACGGCGGCGGCCGCTGGATTGCCAGCCGAGCTATTCAAATACGGTGGCGAAGACTGATAAGGAGCATGAATCAGCTTCTTTGTAGAATATGGTCGGACGAAAGAAGGACCGACGATTGGTATTTAAGTGTGCTCTGCCCAATCCGTAAAAGGGAGACCCCACAATTTGCGCCAACTACCGTGATATAAGCCCAGTCTCCTCAATATCGCATATAAGGTTCTGTCGAACGTATTGTGTGAGGCTTCAGGCCAAGAACATCAACAATTGACCAGATATTCTGCCATGCGCCAAGTGTTGAAAAAGACCCGTGGAGAGAGAATCGACATCGATCTTCGTAAAAGCTCGCTCTCATGTCACTCTTGACAGCCATAACTTCGAAGTCGTAGATAATTTTCGTCTATCTTGGAACCAGAATTAAAACCAACAACAACTTCAGCTCCGAAGTCCAACGCACTCGACGAACAAAGATCGAATTCCACAAGGCCCTCATCATCCTCGTCCTGCTATAGGGAGCAGAGGCATGGACGATGACAACAACTGATGAGTCGGCTTTACGAGTTTTACGAGAGAAAGGTTCTGCGGAAGATTTATAATCCTTTCCGCATTGGCAACGGCGAATTAACAGACAGAGGCTGCGCTAGCTAGTTCATGTCGTCCGTATGGATGAAAGTACTGCAGCTCTGAGAGTATTCGACGCAGTACCCGCCGGGATAAGCAGAGAAAGAGGAAGACCTCTACTCCGTTGGAAAGACCAGGTGGAGAAGGACCTTGCTTGACTTGGAATCTCCAATTGGCTTCAAACAAGCGAAAAGGTAAGAACGACTGCCAGTCTGTTGTAAATTCGACTATAACCGCGTAAGCGGTGTCTATGCCAATAAAGGAGAAGAAGAAGAAGTACTCAGTTCTAGCTGCAGTAGGCTGGAGGTTATTTGTCGTATCTTTTATTAAAAATTTGAATAGTAAGAAAAAATTCTAGCTTCTTGAGCAGGTCATTAATGAATGCGAGCAGTTCTCAGGTGCTATTGACCTTGATTTTTCTTTGTCAAAGTCAATTTTCAAAAATAAACAAGACTAAATAACTAATCTGCCTGAGGTAAGGTGGGACTTGGGCACTACAATTACTATGAGTAATTGTACAGATATGTATGCATGTATACACGTGAGATAGTGTTGATGAGTGGTGGCGACATTTCATCAAAACTCATCTAAGCAACTTGCAACACAACGGCTACAAGCTACACTAATTCGCTTGATAGCAACAACGACATCTTTCAAACAAAGAGCAGATAAATCGTGCCTAACAAATAGTCACAAAAAGTAAAAAAAAAATCGGAAAAATACCTGAAATCGAAAATCAAATCAAAAGCAAAGTAAAATGGATTTGTTAGATAGCGATGTCGTACCTGCCAAACGAAAAGCGCGAACACCTATTTTAAAGCTAATGAATCAGCGATGTAGACAACGCGCGCTGCTAAGTTTCCACACGCACACATACACACATAGCTAATTAATCGTCGGCGGGGAAAAGCGGCTGACTCACGAAAGAGGTGAATATGTGTGAATGTGTATTTGTTGGCTGCCTGTGATCGCAGTTGCCACAGGTGGATGAATCAGCCGGTCATAGCTCATCGCTCGCTAGTCGCATTAGTTAAACATTGTCTAAATCCCAACGCTAGTATGAGGTGCTTTGTGTTTGTGCAGCTTTTGTTATTGAATTTTGTGGTAAATTTATTATAATTTGTTGTTGTGTTTATCTCATTCGGTGGCCACAGAAGTCCTCGAGCTAATCGCAGATCATTGCCAACAGGTGCATGCATCATTCAAACATGCTTGAGTGACTAAATGTTTGCGCGCGTGTATGTGTGTGTGCGCGAAATATTTATTATTTAATATTTTAGCTGAGCAGCGCAACTTGAATTCATCGGTTGGGGTGAGAGTGAGCGCAGCAATAATGGATTCTGTTGCCTCTTGTCGACCATAGGACAGAAACAGAGGTGAACACAGAACTGCGGGGGCGTAGAAATATTTGAACACTATCCTTAGCGGATTGAAATATTATCTAAATTGGTGAGGGTATAGACGATTATTTGAGCTTACAAGATAAACAAGCACAAAAAATCTAGAAAAATCGCCATTTGCGATTAAATTCTGAAAACAACAGACTCAAGATTCTTGGAATTCCTGAAGATCGCATTTTAGTGTTCAATATATGCACTTGGTGGCTTGATCGCCTAACCGATATCCTATACTATATGCTGCTAAACATATGTACGTACATGTGTGCGTATTGGTATATAGAAATTATATTTTGTTCTTTCAAATCTGGCCTTTTGTGCACTCTCTGTTTATAATGCAAATATGACGAGACAACAATAATTTTATTAATAATTTTTATTGCCAACAACATGTGTTAAAAGCACATATACATACATACATTCATGTGCATACGCGTATATGCATATATGTATGTATGTATGTACATATGTATGCATGTATGTGCATAAATGTTTGCTCTTGGTGTACGTACATTTTCTAGTTGCTGGTATTTTCAAGGGCAGCAGCGAGCAGCGTTGAGTGTTTGCCGATGTAGTTGTTGCTGTCGTGGACTGATTAACGCGTCGCGTTTCTAAAATATAACTTTGCGGACTTTCAAGAATTGTTCGTAAGATCGCGTTTAAGTTTGTCGGGTTTTTTCACTGTTTTTTACACCGTTATTTAGTGGCTCACTTGGCGTTTCGTGCCTTTGTTGTTGTTTTGAAATTTTCTAAACCCTTTTTTTGGCGCTTGAAAATGTTCAAAACTTCACCGTTATTGACCGGGTGCTTCACTTATTTGTTGGCTGAACAATGAACCAAACTGAATGCCTCGCAGTTGATTATCTCGTTTGCTGGTTATCTTTTGTTGATTTGTAGATTCGCTTGTTTGGCTTTTGCTTTCAGCGCACTGATTGTCAACGACAAACGTTTTCCACTCCGAAACACTAAAAAGACTAAAAAATCTGTCGCCGCGTTGACAATGCAAAGGCCGCAAAATTTCAAACGCAACGTGCGGCTTCAATACCGACGTACTTAACTACATGCAGCCAGGTGTACGTATGTCGGGCAGTCGAGGCGCTGCAGCGCCAGTGGTGGTGCAGCGCAGCGTGGCGCTGGTGTGTCGCTGCTGCTGTGTCTGCTATGGTTGCTGCCGTTGGTGGCGCTGGCGCTTGTTGCTGTTGTTGGACATTTCGCTGTTTTCGCATTTTATAGCGTCGACAGCGCCGTCTCATAGCTACAATTAAAGCTTTCGAGCAAATCATCTACACACACACGCACACCTGTTTGTGCTTTAAACGTACATACGTATTTGCTCAAATGTGTTTCAGCAGATATCTGCGAAACTATGTGGCTGCATTTTATCTACTCAGCGATTTGAAGGTGAGCTAATACACGAATAATAAAAAGATAAGGTGCGAGTTTGAAAATTTCTATGCGGAGCACTGGAAATTAGTCGATGACTTTCATAAAGTTTCGTTAAGTGAGCTATAAAAAATTACTATTCGAAAATTTGGATATGCGTGCTTATAAGACTAAAATAACTAAAATGGCTCTGAGTGTCTTTGTGACTTTTTCAATTGATGTCAGTTGCTTATTCTGGTCATTGAAAGGCATTTCTTATGGTTTCTGCATCGCCCATTAGCAAAACCTACAAAAGTTAAATTTTTTACCTTTGGATTTCTTGGAAGAACTTTTATCTTCAGATCTCAGGGAACGAGTAAAAAATCATGTTGAACTTTAATTCTTCACCAACTTTAAGATGACAGTTGTTTAAGTTGGAAAAATCCATCTCTGTGTCTCAGACCGCCCAAAATGTGTCAATACATAAAGAAATATCAAAAAAGTACTATAAAAAAAAATAATGTTCAAAATTGTTAAATTTTTTCAAACATCGTCAGCTTCTCCAAAACCTAGTGAGGGTTCCATCAACCGAGTTGTGTCTACAAGCACGAGGAAATTCTAAAAGCGGAGCTAACACCTGTCATTTGATGTCTAGCGGAGCCACCTCCGCTTGTTGAGGCCGAAGTGCTGACGACTTTTAAGTTTCTTCCTGTCAGAAACCCACAGTAGTCACCAGGTTACCAGAAGCGTCAAAGTATTGAATCCTCCTCTCACACTCCATCTTCTTTTTCACGCAGTCTTTCCATTCTCGCAGTGTACAATATTTATGTTTGCAGAGACATAGCACATACAAACATACATACATACTGTACGTACATTCAGTGTGCCTTGCTTGCTTTGATTACGCCTCGCGCCCCACAGGTGGAATACACAATTCTTAAATATCTCACGACAGCTCATTTGGAAAATAAGTGCGCAAAAATTCATAATTTTCTTCTCTCTTTCACCATTTTTTCGCTAAATTAATTCGTGGAATTCGTTTTATACGCAGAGCAACATGTTGCTAGAAGAAGAGCAACAATTAGCCAACATGCTTTTGAGACCTTCGCTGCATACACATATACATACAGCATCATGTATATTTGTATGTGCATACCGTTTGTCACAGCGACAATGCAACAACAAGTAAACAAAGAAATATTTTTTTTGATTTTCGTATTTTATCATATACATACATACCATATAAATTCATGGCTATATACATATGTATACACAGCGCTCGTGTGGCTGTCTGCGCTCATACTTTCATCGCCTCACTACAATTGGGCAGCACTTGCATAACTATTTAGGTGGTAGATACGTGTGTACGAGCATAGCGCTGCTCTGCGTCGTTTCGCTGGCTGACCACTGGCTAGTCGCTTGTTGCTTGCAACATGCTGTTGGCGGGTAATGAGCGTGCGCATGTGTCTGTTGCAATTAAATAGCTGTTAATGCTGGGATAATTCTTGTTATCTGTACAGTTATTTTTATTGCCACCACTGCTGCGGCAAATGGTGCCACATCTTCTCGCCGCTTTTGTATGTTTTTCATGGCCACTTCAGTTCGGTGACGCTGCTGTTTGGGGATTCAGTGTTTATTTGTCTAACTATTTGATATGCTCCATTTTGGGCAAGTTGACTCTGCCATTTTCGAATCATTTTCGAACTCAATGCAACACTTGCTATGAGCAAGCATTACATTGTGTTGTTGTCATATGCGGCGGTGAGTATTATGGCAACATTACGAAGTGTCATTGTCAATATTATTGTAGCTTAGACTGTACTTATGTAGGTAAACAGACGGAAGCGTTGATTTATAGCAATTCAGCGCGCTATTTTAGAAAGCCTAAACCTTGCCACTTTTTAGCTTAGCGTCATTTTATTATTATTTTTTTTTTGATAAAAACCAAAATTTTCATAAAATCTAACATCAACATATGCACACTTAATTCAGTGGCTGATTGACAGCTGTTGGTATTGGTTTCTGATATTCAACACCATTTTACGTGCAATCGAAATGGCAACTAAAATATTTGCGGTCTTATGGTTTTGCCGTGAGAATTGTGCACTTTGTTGTTGACTTTCAACAACAACACTTAATAAATTGCGTTAAAGACGTAAAGTTGAGCAAATTAGTCTTTTGAATGCTTACACATTTTTAATAACGCCACTGCCACTGACTATCTATTCAAAACGAAATTCCTCAAAGCGGTACGAAAGCAATGCAAAGCAGACCGCGTCGCTGCGGCTGCCGACGAAGTGGTTTAGTTGTTTTTGTTGGGCTATGATATTTTCTCATAGAAAAATTCCAAGGAAAAAGGTAAAATAGTGGAAAAATTCTTGCAGAAAACGCTGACAAAGGCGCTTCACTACTGTGGAGCCATTGTGTGCAGCCCTTGTCGTTGCAAGGACCGATGATGCAACAGATGAATATTGAATGAGGCGGGTAATGCGCTCTGAGCGCCCTGCAGGCTTCATGCACTATGATGATTTGCACCCAACGCACCATGTATTTTGCCATTTACTATTGAGCGACAGACAAATTCTGACGATATTTTTTTATATCGAAAATTCATCAGAAGGGTTATCATAGCCTGCTAAGTGTCAAGAAATTTTTGCCTTTTCATTTTTGAAATGGATTCATGCAAATGTTTTCGTTAGTGAGTAGGACATGTTAGTCAAGTGGCGTGGTACTACGCCGGTGGCAAGGCACAACATTTGAATTCAAATCGCTGGAACCACTGAAAACGTAAGTCATCGCCACTTACTTCCCTTCAGATGTTGTTTTTGTTATTTTTAGCGGATACCCACTCCCCGTTAGGATGATAAGGATTATTTAAGTTGTCGTCGACACCATCTTACGGGAGGATCAAGAAACGTGCTGTTTCGACGGGGTCGGACCATGGGGAGAGGGGTGTCAGAAGAGCGGAGACTCATTGCACGCAGGACAACTATTGGATATGTCGGAGTCTATTCTGAATAAGTAGGGTTTAACCTACTAAAGTATCCAGAATGAAGCTCCGCAAGGGTCACCCTCGTTTCTCGTTGCAACTCGAGCTCTTTGTCTGCAATGGATGTTGGTTTGACTACAAGTACGCTATTCAAGGTGTTGATGACTCCACTGTGAATGACGGTCAGTGCCTCGACTCGAATCGATTTCGATCGAAAAGACTGCAGGAAATGTCTCTTTTTTGTACCTTTCCCGCATTGGCAAGACTACGTTGTAAGCATCTGAGATACACTGAATGAGGTATCGATAGTGAGACCGTAGAGTCCGGTAAAATTCGCGTTAAGCGCAGGCATCCTAAAGGATGACTACTCCTTTTGGACCTAGAACTGAACTCCATCTGGTATTGCAAAGGACCAACTGGAACTGGTCTATGTGTGGCTTATTGGTCTACCAGTTTAACCTAATAACCTAACCGAGCCTACTCCCCTTCAGCTAGCCTGCGGTCTGTGGCGATCCGTTTGCAGCTGTGACCTTAGTCGCTGGGTACAAAAGAGCTCAATGCGATTTTTTTTATTTGTTGGTGTTGTTGATGTAGACGGTCGCTCTGCGGCTCACAGCATTATGGTACTTGAGTCGCGCATTGCCTGTTGGTTACTACTACAGCTGCTTAAGCCTGACAATGGCTAAAAATACCGCAAAAGATTTTTCTTGAGAGCAGTGTCGCCCGAACTTGCCTCGCCGAACTTTATTATGGCCACTTTTTTAAGTGGTGCATGCGTTTCATCCCCAGCACTGCTGTGACATTATTATTATTGTTGTACTTGGTGTTGTTAATGTAGCTATTGTCGTAATTCTTACCGCTTTGTGGCTTTTAGTCGAACACACCGCACACATACCTGTACGACGGGAATAAGATATGCTCACTCGCCCATTCGAGCGTTGCTCCCCATGTTGCAAGAGGCGCTGACGTTGTCGTGTAATCGTGTGTCACATTCGCAATCCACCGTCAAGCGTTACGGGTAGCGTGTGTGCAGCACATTCACCAGCTGCAGCCAGCACCTGTTCTTTTTGCCACATTCTTAATTTCAGCTCCCTTTTTTCCTGGCTTTTCGCTGCATTACGGCAATAAAAAGTGGACTTGGACACAGCGAAAAAGTGAAACATCACAAAATAAAAGCAGCGCACTGTGAAAAGCCACCAGTAGAGGCAGGCAGGCGGACGGTTCGGAAATGTTGGCCAATGCATTGCGGCCTTCCACGGCAGTGCAATAAAGCGGTGTCTGCGTATGTAGTATTTGTGGATGGCTTTGCAGCAACAACAGCAAATGCGTGAAAATCCGAAACCCGTCATGGCTAGGAAAGTAATGCAGCCGGGCTCATAACATAATTTATAACCAGGTCACTGGGTAGAAAATTGTAAAGTTGCGGTGGAACGTGCAACACACTGATTACATGCTGCCACGCGCTCACTGCAGGTGCCAGGGAGCGCTGCATGTGTGACTAACGGTGTGTTGCTGGCGACATGCACATAGCCATGCATTTGTGCTGGCGTTTGTATGTGTGCGCGGCACCGTTGGTCTGCCGGTCATGTAAGCAAACACTGCGGGTACGCCGTCATTGTTGGATGTGTTGCTCAATCGTATTGTGAGGAAATAGTGTTGTGCCGTCGTTATCTTTAACTTCTCGAGCACGTTTTTCTAAACTTACAACTATTATGGCTCATAAGGGAAGCAAAACGACAAAATATTACCAATTTATTGCTTATGTGTACAAAGTCATGGAAGTTGTTGATCTGACCCAGCACCTGTGTATGTTTATGGTTATTGATATAATTGCAATGGACATTTGCCTACACGTAGCTACCTCGTTGAATTGGGCCTATACCGATTTCAGACTTATGCAGGACTGATCCTTGGACCAATTGCTCAAGCGACGGACTTCTCTACCTCGTTGAATAGGGCCTATTCCGATTTCAAACGACAGACTGGTCCTTGGACCAATTTCTCCAGCGGCGGACTTCTCTACATCGTTGAATCGGGCTTATACCAATTTCAAACCAATACAGAACTGATCCTTGGACCAACTGCTCCAGCGACGGTCTTCTCTTCTTTGTTGAATTGAGCTTATTCCAATGACAAACCAATACAGGACAGGTCCTTGGACTAATTTCTCCTGCGACGAGCTTTTCTACCTCGCTGAATTGAGCCTATACCGATTTCAAACCAATACATACATTTTCAAACCAAAAAACTGGTCCTTGGACCAACTCTCCAGCGATAGACTTCTCTTCTTTGTTGAATTGGGCCTATTCCAATTACAAACTAATACAGGACTGATCCTTGGATCAACTTCTCCAGCGACGGAATAACCGAGCAAAACAAAATTTTTTCCGATGTTGAGGTTAGAAACATAAACAAGTTTGAGACTGAAGCTTAAAATTTTCCAAGCCTCTTTGAGAGCGTACCCATTCGGTATACTCGTATGCGATTTAATCCTTGCAAATATAATTGAGTGGATTATGTGAAACCAGAGGAAACACTTGGAACACCTTCAAATAAACGAGCATACATTGAAAACGCTTAAGAGTAATTCGAACGCCCCGAACATAGTTGAAAGAGAAACTTTAAACCTCTTGAAAAAGATGTCGAAAGCATTGCGTGTCTTCCACGAGTACATATACTATATGCCCAACTCATCCGCACCCAGCCTTGTTGTGGGCCATAGAGGAGTGATGCTTCCAGAGTGAGTGTACAACTCAATTTACATGAACACGCTACAGCGCGCAAACACAAACAAATAAGTGAAAAGTGGAAAAATAGCGCTCCACATTGCGGCGTTGGGCTCGGCTCGCTGCTGGCGGTGCTGTCATTCTCGTTAGTGTTGCTCGTAGAGTATCATGTTGCGGCTGTGGCAAGTACACGCGTTAAAGAAACTTTTATGCGGACGCGAAAATTGCAGCATTCTTCGTTTGCCAACAAAAGAAGAAGAAAAGCGCAAAGCAAATAAAATGAAAACAGAAATGAAATTTACGAAGAAAACGGCGATTCACTTATGGACGCCAATGTTTGAGTGTGTTTTTGTATGGCGCTTGTATTGCTGATATTAGCAAGATTCAGCAAAGGCCGTGTGTGTGCGGCAACGGTCGCAACATCGCTAACATCAGCGGTAAGAGGGGAAACGCATGCGACTGCAGCTGGACCAACTTTTGTAAATAAAAAAATAATTACATGCGCTCACTGTGCCAACAACAATGTGTGGCGCAGGGAAGTGCTTCCAACATAGCAAACGACTTGCCGCTTGCATTTCTTTGCTTGCTACGTGGCTCGTATTACGGCACAAGCACACAGCGTCTTCGGCACACTCAGTGTGTTTGTTTGCTAAGGCCTGCAACTTGCAGCGCTTAGGACAGTGGCAGCAGCTGCTAGAAGTCAGTGAGTATGAGAAATCAAAAGCCAAACTCACTAGCACCCAGAAGAACAGCAGCTGAAGAAAGCAGCGCCAGCAGAACACTTACCGGCCGCGGCGCTTAAAGATTCTCCTCATGCGCCCAGCGCGCATGTGACAGTTAGTTAGCGCCAGTGTGGTTCGCCGGTGACCTGCTTGTCGCGGTTCAACTCAATTTGTGTGCGCACTTGGCAACAGCGAATTTTCCTGTCATTTGGCAAATATTTGCAAAACGTGTTTGCTGCGAAAATGGACGCAATGAATTCTATTTGATGACTAGGACATCGTCATTACATAAAACACGCGAAACACGTCCCTGAATGCTTGCCTCCGTTAAATGGTGGCATGGAAGGGGTACTGCTAGGTGTGGCGCTAGTCCTAGTGCCTACTCGTTTGTACACGGATTTATGAATTGCGTTCGGAGGTTGCCAATGTGAATTTTGAAATAGTCTTAATTGTTTTCTTCTTCCAATTTGCTTTTTCATGTATACAAGGGCACTTCCACTTAACTGCGTGCCAAGCCACCGAAATATTGTTGTAAGAGTATTTAGGAACATGCAATCCATGACTTACCACTTTGCAGGTTGAAAGAGGACTCTAAAGCCGCATTGAGTCGCCAATCAACCTGAAAGCGAAGGAAAAAATTCTTCACGTCGTTGAAGCCTCCTCTAATCACTCGTACTTGAGCGCTCATCACTCTCATAAAAAGTGCTGTGAAAAGGTCATGCATGACACAATTCTGCGGTTTCACACGAAAGAGATTTCAACGCGAGTTTCTCATATTTCTTACTTCCTTTGTGGCTATTCCACTTACTTTATGGAAAATGTTCGGCTTTTAAGTCGAGTTCGGTGCTTCACGCCGACGCAGCGCCAACGTCTAGTACGCTGAGTGTATTAAACGATAATGGGCGCCTTTGGCATTGCGTGGTAGCCGCACCGTTGATCCAAAAAATGGAAGGCAGACGAAAAGAAACGCTGTGACAAAGTGTGAATGGCCGGTCGTTTAGTAGCTTGGTCGGCCATTGCGTGGTTAACTTCACTTCACAGTGCAATCTGGCGCGGCTGTTCGTGCCACACGCGTTGCGCCGGCTACACACCGCCAGCGTCGCTGACATTCTTGTGCGGATAACACAAAGTGCACTCATAAATTGTTGTCCCTTCTGGTGGATTTCCAGCGTGAGGAAGTGTTGGGATTTTCCGCGATGAGCGCTCTAACTATGCTGATAGCTTAACTGCTGCTTTTAGTACAACTTTTCGCGTTGGTCGTGCGGCTGGCGCCAGATACCCTGCTGCCGTCCCCAGTTGGAGGAAGCACCATGTAAATGTATGTGTGTGTTGAAGTGTTGTAGTTGCGTTGCTGGCATTTTCTCATTCGTGTGACTTTCGTGCGGTGACGAAAAAATATATCACCTTTTGGAACGCACTTTGTTGCAAGTAGCCAAGCGCATGTTGCCGATCACAAAAGCAACGTGAGTGTCAATGTGACGGTGTGTGTTCATAATAGCTCTTTCTCCTTACTTTTCACTGTGCCACTGCAACTTGCTGTTGACGTTCTTGCCGCCTCTCGGTGCGCAAACTTATTTCGAATGAATGCACCAACAACATTTTGGCGACTTTGGCTGTGTGCGCTTACAAATCACTTTGCAGCGTGTTACCAGCAAACAACAACAACAAACGGATGATAACTTGCTGGCAGCAACACCAACAACTTTTACGGCGTCTAATGTTTATGTTGTTACGCTTTCAGTTTTCACGCCAGCAAATTGTCACTTAACCTAATGGATGAGTAAGTGCTGCCGGCGCTCCGCTCGCACCTGTTGTTTTTGTTTTTTAGCCATTTGTTTTGATCACCAGCACCCTTTGTTTAGCTAAATCACAGCGCATTGCCGTCGACAACAGCACAGCAAGCGGCTGCAGTCGCCGTGGATGTGGTGCTTGCCATCCGTTGCAGGGAAATCTGCCAAAAGATAGCGCAGTTTTGTTCTTTGGCTTCCCCCATTTGCTGTCGGTGTGTTCACGACAAGTCTCTTGCATCGATTTTGGGGGAAATTGAAAACTGAATGATTCACGCCGCAGCAATTTTCGGTCATCGCGACCACTAACAACTGACTACTCAAGTAAACCAATTATACGAGGGATATTCGATATAAATATTCTTTAGTTTAAAGAAGTCTTTAAATCGTCATTAGCTTGCAAAGACTAGAAATACATTCAGCTCTAAGAAAACCTAAAGTTATAAAATAATTGCAATGCTCTACATTGAATAAGGAATGTGTTTCGGCCTCCTGAGCGTACTATTCGCAACTCCATTGCCCATCTTGAGACCCAGCATTCATTATTGGATAATATTCGCCTTAGCTGAGAGTGTACATAAAGTTCGTGCAGAGTCGATTCGACGCCGTTCGCAGCAACTCGGACAGACGTATGGAACTACTTGGAACATCTTACGTCGATATCTTAAATTGAAAGCGTACAAAATACAATGGAAGCCGCTCGATCTTCCCAAACGTCATCGCTTCGCTCTATGGGCTCATGAAAAGTTCCAAGAAGATCCAACGTTTTTGAGTCAAATTTTGTTCAGCGATGAGACTCATTTCTGGTTTAATGGTAAATAGAGCAAAATTGCCACATTTGGGACGAAGAGGTATCGGAAGAGAATCCAGAGCTGTTATTTCATTCAGAGGAAACAACGGTTTGATGTGGTTTGTGGGTCGGTGGAATTATCGGTCCATATTTCTTCAAAAATGATGCCGGAGAGAACGAAACCGTCAATGGCGACCGTTATCGGAAATAATAGCTGACTATTTGCTACCTCGACTTGAAGCTTATGATCTCGGCGTGATTTGGTTTTAACAAGACGGCGCTACTTCTCACACATCGCATCAATCAATAGATTTATTGAGAGAACGCTTCGGTGTGAAGATAATTTCACGTTTTGGGTCGATAGGCCACCAAGAATCGTGTGATATCACACCGTTAGACTTTTTCCTGTGAGGATATGTAAAGTCTAAAGTCTATCCAGACAATCCGCTTCGTTTCAGGTCTTGAAACAAAACATTTCGCTTGTCATTCGCCAGTTACCAGTCAAAATGCTCGAACAAGTCATTCAAAATTGAATTCAACGGATGGACCATCTGAGACGAAGCCGCTGCCAACATTTGAAAGAGATAATCTTCAAAAAATAGAGGCGAAATATTGTTCTTTCGAGTGATAATAAACATTCCCCATTAGATATGAAGTTTATGTTTTTTTCTTTAAAAATTTGGGAACCTCGAAATGGATCACTCTTTATAGATTACATCAAGTATTACGTCGAGTTTATAGAGCATTTTCTTTGAAAGTTCTTTGAAAAAGTCTAGTTTTAAAGCGTATTACTTTTACCTTCCTAGGAAGGTCAACAGTGTGAGAGAGCACAGAAGATGACTGTACTGGTTGGCGTTAACTGCTCGCGAGATTTATTCTACTTGCTTTAATTGGCAATGCCTGATGCGGACTGACATGGCTGAGGAAGAAGGCAGGTTCCACAGACTTTACATTTTCGACGGAACCGATTAATATGCCAACAGGTGAAGCCCGTACAAAATGCAAACAAGCAAGGCTTTCGCAATAAAATTTAAAATCTTCGTGTTCAAGATTCTCAGAAGGAAACCATGTGCTCCGCAAGCAGGTGCAAGCTTTATTGAAATGAAATGCAAACGTAGAAAAGGTGAGTTTGGACTTTTTGCTTGATTTTACACTTTTTTTGTCGAATAACTTTTTTATTAATTGAATGCAAATTAAATCAATTAAGGTGGTTCCCAATTTTTTGTCGAATATTTAATTGAAATGCATTTATTTTTCAGTGAAGACAAATAACAAAACGGCTTTTTTCTGAAGGAGTGCGCTGGATCAACTTTTTTAAGATGCAGTTTACAATTATTAGCATTCTCTTGAAGAAATGAGACTTCAAAACAATTTATTTCCAAAATCACTTTTAAGATTTTTCTTTTGAGCGCGAAAAACTTGCTTGTGGCAGATTGGATCCTTTTACCTAAGACAATAAACCAATCCTTTGGTATGAATTGTGTGTCGGCATTCAGCAGGCGCTGCGACGAAATGTAAATTTTTTGAGGTAACGGTGAATTCAAATTGATACTTTGTGGGAAGTGCAACGACGGATACTTTGACTTCGTGTGGCGGGCATTGAGGTGGGTAGATGTCACAAACAGCATAAGAAATGTAAAATTGTAAATTCCATGCCATAAAATTAATATTTACCGTTGCATGAGCAGCCGAGAGTCAAGCCGGCGAATCAGCACCGGTGGCAGATTCTTGAAGCATCGCCGAACAGGCTGCCTCCTGCAGCGCTGACTGCGGCTACTGTCGGCGCCGCTGGGTTGGGCAGCCGAAGCTGGGAAGCGGTGTTCAAGACGCCCGAGAGAGAAAATGCGAACGCCGAAAAAATGTGTCGAGCAAAAAGTGCTGAAAAGCACAAAACTACAAACAAACATAATTGTGTGATATTTTTGTGCAAACACTTGGTCAGCAGGAAACCGTTTTTGCTGCTGCAACCTTTCAATATTTGATGACTACAAATTGGACAATTGCGACAAGTGATTCTTCTCGTTCTTTGTTATATTTGGTTTCGCATTTTTTTTTTATTTTATTTGATTATCGTCTTTACTATGTTGCTTAGATTTTGCGCTAGTCGGGGTGTTAAATTAAAAGTTGCTACAGAGTGGCTTTCACGTCTGTACTAACCAAATGTTTGTCCCAGTAATTGTACTGTTTTGGATGTGTCTCGATGTTGGATAGATTTTTACTTTTTAGTCGAAAACCGACATCCTTTGTGGATCGAAGCATTTGAGTATGGACACTCGGCACTGTTTCGAGACCCTGATTCCTCGAACGAAACCGTAATAACCTTTGAAGGTAAAACAAGGTTAAACAAGCAGGCAATAACGGGACTCACAGGAGGTAACTCAGTTAATATCATCTGTGTATACATATAGGAATAGAAAGAAATGAAATAGTAGACCAGTTGGACCGCTCGGGGGCAGTTGGGAATATTCTAAGCAGCTTCAGACCATTCAGCTTCTTCAAGAGTTGCTTAAAGCAATCAACCCCAGAGGTACACCTCAGGCTTTGGAACGTCCTACAAAGTTACTTTGGGGTGGTGCTGATGGTGGGCAGGGCAAAGAACTTTTAACTTAGTTCTAGGCAAAAGGGAACACAATTCTGCTCAGCAGCTTCAGACCATTCAGATCCAACAGACACCATTCAGATCCAACAAGGGTTTATTAAAGTAATGGATCCTAGAGGTACACCGCAAAAGGAAACCTAATAATATTATAGGACTCCTAGCCTTAAGATCTCTTCTTTATAAAATTGGTAAAATAAATTCGGCGGAGGTAGGGCTTGCGCGGAGGATGATGAAACGCTGGAACATTACCTTTGCGAATACGCTGCCTTCAGTCGGACGAGACGGGATATATTCCACGTCTCCCAATGCTCCAACCTAAGAGACATTGGAAGGCATGGATGTAAACAAAACTCACTAAGTTCTGCATAAGTCCACCCGGGACCACAATGGGTCTAAGTGTGGTCGCACGTGGTCCGCGCGCTCTCGCCTCTCTTTTCAACCGACCTACCAGACAAATTGTGAGATCAAGCACTCCAAGAGCCTACACTTCGAAATGAAAACAGATAGAACTGCGAATTTCGATACGATTTACGCACGTGCCTTAAGTAATACAAATAGATTAGTGAGTGTGTGTGTGTGTGTTTGTGTTGCATGCATATCTCCCGTCTATTTGTTTACCTTCGGACGAATGTGCGGTTTCCTGCCTTCTCGCCACGCGCTGCGGCCCGAGAAATGCGACCAACCACAGCCAGTCCAATACAATTTTTGTCATTACTTCAGTCCGCATTTTCGTTGTTGCTGTTGTTGGCGTTGGCTTCCACTTGGCTACATAGCGTTGGAAATTCGTTCATTATATGTGATAGCCCGAATTAATCTTGCAGAAAATCACTCAATTATTTATGTTTATAATTAGGATAATTTACCAGCGGTCATTTGGGCAGCGTTGCTATTTTGTGTGTGTGCTTAGCCACCGACCACCTAAGCGGTTCGACGGCCGTCGGCCATTAGTAATGAGCTGCCACACTAATTCTGCTCAATGCTCAACTCGCCGGGCACAAATGCCAAACGCTGCTTTGCTATTGTTGTTGTTATTACTGTATGGTGTAATGTTTTTGTTGTCGCTGTTGCTGTTGCTGTTGCTATTATTGTTGGGCTGGTGCTTAGTTATGTGGATTGCCGTAGGAATGCAGGTAAGCACAGATGTGTGTGAGTGTATGTGTGCATGTTGTTATTGTATGTTTTGATGTTGCCTTTGTGGCAAATACGCCGTTTACGTTGTTATTGCTATTATTGTGGGTTATGCTGTTTGCTATCACACAATTAATTTTGTTATTATTGCTCGAGCAACACGAAACACATACAAACACAACGCACATGCACGTATATACATGTGTATGTGTGGCTGATAAGCAAATGTGCAGATGCTTCCGCTTTATTTGCGTTCTTGTTGTTGTTTTTTTATTTCGCTGCAATTACAATTCATGTACATTTCAATTGAGTTTGGCTTAGTGTGCGGAAGTGCATTACATAACAGCGAATTTCAAATTTAATAGAGTTAGTGGCAATTAAACCTGCTCGCAGGAGTTGCCATACTTTCAAGCCGACTTTTTTCAAAGAAGTCACACAAACTGTTGCTCAATTTTTGCCGTTGCGACGCCTCTTTTCGAGTGAATCGTCGCATTTATTGTGCAACTTTGGTGGTGCGCATCTTGTTGTTGTTGTTGTTGCGCGCTGGTGCTTGCGGTTGCCTTTGGTTAATCACCTCATAATAGACGCCTCGCAAATTCGATTCGATTTGATTGCTTTGTCTCGCGTCATTACGGCTAAATGCGTTGCGCGTCTGCGGCGTGCGCTGCAAAGCACATGCAACTACACCAACAACAATTGACAGCCGTTGAAACAACCGCAACAACTGCGGTCACTCCAATCCACGCCGCAGCGGCCTCTCCAAATCAGCCACAGCCTGACGCTGCTGCCTTTGCAAGCTCCCACCGGTGGCGCCACTGGTGGCGTCTGTTTCATCGTCAATAATAGAAATAGATAATTGGGTTGGCTGCGGTGTGCCAATGTCTGCATTATTTTGTATTTATGCCCCTATATGTGTACACAAGCGGCATTAGGCGCTGCTAAATCGCAATCGATGGCAGAATTGTGCAACTGTTGCAGCTGGTGCAAGCAAATAACAGTAATTTTGGACCCTGCCGGCGGCATGAGTGCCCAAGGAACGATAGATTGGCAAAATCGACGCGGAAAGCAACTTTTTGCCCAGCAAACCGAAGGTGGTTCAAAAAGGACGCTCTGATGTATGCCACACACACACACACACTTATAAATGGTTGGATACCTTGCAACCCAAAGTGAGTGCTTTCGACCCCCCACATGCATCCAAGATGATCATTGTCTTTGTCAGTTATGTTCTTAAGGTATTAAATATCTGTGTCAACGATAAGGCGGACTGAATATAGTTGCCACGGTGAGCTAAGCCTCCATTTGTAATTTTCGGGTTTAACGACATAACTTTTCGTCGCATAACATACACCTACACACACACAGTGTTGTCGACACACGCTTACATACGGTATCTATTTAAGGAGGGTGTTTCATTCTCTGTATTCTCTCCGCAAGGTAACATTTAATTAACTCTGGCATCAGCCGGGGAGAGACGCTTGTATCCACATGCCCGTAGTTAATATTTGAACTCAGGCATTATAGATACAAATATGATTGCGTAATTATATGCTGCCATCAAAACCGTTACATAAGAATGTGTAATTAAATGCATTATAAAAAGTAATTGCGATTACATAGAACACGATACTCTGCAGGGGTGCGCAAAGGTGTTCAAAGGTGTTGGAGGATGAAGTGTGAATGTGTGTGCTGGCACGTGTGATAAGCAGTTAACATGAAGAAATGTAATGGGCTGGTGGTAATTGAATGCGGTTCCTTGATAGCTACATTTTGCTCACACTCACTCCATTATTGTTATTGTTGTGTATCGTACTTTTGACTGAATTGCTGACACTTTGAGGGTTTATAGAGCGGCTGTTAATTCGCTGACGATTGTGGTTTGAGTCGACAACATTTATTCGAAGTGCAGACCTGCTCGGTAAGATTTCTTTCGATTCGAGGGTTGAGTGGTTAAGAATACTCCATCCGTCTTAGAGAAAAGCTCATATGACACCTGGTTTAAGTATGTTTTTTTGCCTGGGCTAAATATAGGAGAAGTCGAACTAGCCTACAGTATTTGTTGTCAGTTTACTGACTTCAAAGAATATTTATCGGGCTTTTCAGCTAGAGACGCATTAAAATTAGACCATCGAGATAGTAAATAGCGCCGTATTTTTCCTTCTCTAGTGACATTACTCTTCAGGTTTGCTATTTTATCATGAAAATATATACGATACAACAACGAGTCGAAATTATTAAATTTACTACCAAAATTCGGAGTGAATGGCTCAACTTTTAGTCGCTATGTCCAATCCGTCACCGTTGTCATAATCGTCCTGTCAGATCAACAATTGAGCGTCTAGTGAAACATTTGAATCCTCGGTGCACTACAAAATGTTTTCGTGTCAGTGAGACAAAGAAGTGCCCGTCGAGAATATTGCTGCCGCTAGCGCATCGATAGTGGAAGATCCACATCAATCTCTCACACGTCGTTCTTAAGCATTGGGCATCTCTGTGACGTCGTTGTGCTAAGAATCTCTACCTACATCCTCACAAGATCAATCTGAGACAAGAACCGAAGCTGCTTGACCATCAATCGTTGTCATGTCATGAATTGAGCTGAGCAGCAACTCGAAAATGATCGAATTTTCATCGTTAAATCAGCTTCAGCGATCAGGCTCATTTCGGCTGAACGTCGTCAATAAGCAAAGTATGCGTTAATTGGTTCAAGCAGAATTCACATGTACTCCAGGAGTCATGATTGCATCCCGAACAATTGTCAGCTTGGTACTGTTTATGTGCCGATCGGTGTCAATTGATCTCGACTTCTTTCATGATGATCGACACGGCACGTTACTGTGAATGGGAATCGCCACCGCTCTATGGTAATCGAATATTTTTGGATTGAATTGAATGATATGGACTTGGTTCCAATAGACGGCTCCAAGACACACAACGAATGTCACAATTGGTTATTTAAAAACAAGTTTGCTGAACGTGTTATCCACGAAATGGCCCAGTTAGACTATTTCTGTGGGATATGTCGAGTCTATGGTCTTGCAACAAGCCAGTGACGATTGAAGAACTTTGCGATATAAAGTGAAATTACAGCAGCATCAGCCGATTTATGCTTGAAAATCGTCGAAAATGGGTTCAACATCTGATTCGGTAGCATCGTGGATAAACGACTGCAAACGACATCTATTGACAAAATACGATATCAATGCTATTTTACAACGTTTTTACTCAAATTAAAATAAACGTTGATTAAAGGTACTTTATAGCCTCTCATTGGAAACCCATTTAACCCCTTAAGTATTTTATATTATATTTGTTTTTTGTTGAACTACTGCTACGTTGGTTAGTTCATGTCTTCTGAATGGATGGAACCACTCCAGCGCTGAGAGTATTCGGTAGCAGTACCCGCCGAAGGAGGCAGAGGCAGAGGTAGAGGAAAACCTCCGACCTTTGGAAAGACCAGTTGGAAAGGATTGGCCTGGACCTGGCAACACTTTGAATCTCCAATTGGTGTCAAACAGCGAAAAAGATGTGTCTTCGTAGTTGTACTTATAACTTAAATTCTCCTACACATAGATATGTATATATACATATGTACATACAATTGTATATGTAAACAGTTGCTTGTGGTATATAAGTAATTATGCTTTTACGCCGCCGAACCGCAAATTTACTCCATCATCAACCCGCACCAAGTCGCATTTATTTAGCTCGTGTGGTTAATTATTTTAATGGCAAATACTTTCTCATACCTGTGCGCTTTGTTTGCGTATATGGATTGCAAATATTCTCAATGAAACAATTAATTAAGAGAAAAAACTCGAACAGCGGCGAGTTCAATGGAAATTGAACAAATTAAAAAAGTTTTGGAAATTGCCAACCAATAAAAAGCGGCGAACTGTAAGTATAAGGCAAACATTTACCGAAATAAATATCGTAATTGGCTGAACGGAAAATTATTGAAAATTGCATAAGCATGACTAATGCACGGGAGGCACGCACAAGCCCAGCCGCAGTGAGCTCCCCTATAGGAAAGCTCTTTCTACATGACAGCTTTCAAATACGAACAAATTTACAAAAGCCAACTGACAAAAACTTTGAAGTCTAAATCTTTGATTGAAAAGTGATAAAAAAAAGTACTGAATTATAAACTGAGCTTGACTCACTTTGATGTGGATATCAAGCTTGGAAGTCCGCAGCTTCATGAACTGCCCTGTCAAGATCCTTATTGTCAAGCAGCAATCTAAAGATATTCCCCTCCTGAAGGCGGTTTTGAGTACCGTTTCCTGCCAAGGCGGTAGTAAAGAGAACGACCGCTGGTGTGGGTTAACTTAGTTAATTGGTAATTCATTTCTTATTTGCGCAATAACCACTTGTGGGAGCGGTGGCTTAAGGTGGAGATGAACTGAATGACGAGAGCAATGAAAACCAAATAAGGCAGCCAGATTCTACACAATTTTCATGCGGATGAAGCAACTTGAGACGGACCAGAGCCCCACAGGTATCAGTTTAGCATTTCATTTGCCAAATGTGTGTGTATGTGTAAGTATGTAAATATGTAGATGTGGTGCAGTGAGACCTGCCAATGTGTGTGCAGCGATAGTTCGCCGTGTGTTACCGAATATGATGTGTTGGTTGTGTCGTGGAGAGGGGCGTAGTTCCGGTGCGGTATCACCGAATGGCAAACTACTTACTTATTGGGCGAAACGTCGGTTTGACTGGCTGTTATCGCCATAAGCAAGTGCCTGACTGACTGCCTGATGGTCGTTTGCTCTGCCAGCTGAGTATGGCTGAGTGGCTATTATTGGCCACTGAAGCAAACTAAAATCGAAATGAATTTGCAGTATAGCAGATAGAACGTGCCGCAGATGAACAATTTCGCTGCACAAGCATGCGCACACACACACTGAGGACTCAGTAGTACACACAGGTCTGTACCGCTCGGTTGGGGATATGTATGGGTGTATCATACTATTTATTGCTAAGTGTATGCAATGTAGCAATAACAATTTTCTTAAATAGCCATAATAACGCCGCTACCAACAGGAAAATAGCACATCGTGAGGACGCCGAGCGACGGCAGGTGAAAGCGGAGAGGCAAACAAATAATAACGGCGCGAGGTGAAAAAATTGCAGGAAAGTTGTGGAAAAAATGCAAAATTTATGTAACGCAGACACATTATTTTGCCATTATCCTTAACAGCCCGGCGGTAGCAGCAGGCGTGCGGGGGCGTCTAAGTAAGTTGCTGCTGCCACATTGCATGGTACGGATGCCGTTGGCTAGGGCCGGGCATAAATAATGAATTGTGTGCTTTGTGCAACATATAAAGATGTAAACAAATGTGGGATGCGGCATGTGCGGCCGACGCCGAGTAGTGAGTGCAGTTATCGGAAAACAATAAAGGGGAGTTGTTGCCAACGACATGCGAAACTCAAAGCGTTTGAAATGAGGAAAATGGAAATTAGAGAGAAATGAGGAACCTGTATGACAATTGTGGATTGTGGAACACGCCCGCTTGTTCAAAATAGTGGTAGTCTAAAAAGTCTTTTCGTATTTCTAATCAAACTTACTTTATTTTTAAATAGCTGTAACTTTTTTTTTAACCTCGCCGATTTTAATTTTTTTTTTGGTTTGATGAAGCCTAAAATCTCACCTTTCCAACAATATTTAGTATGACACAATGTGATAGGTAGCACTGGAGATATACGACTGCAACAATAACTATTGAAAAGATACGAAACGACTTTTTCGACTACCAATAAATACTTATAACCGAATCGGGTACAATTTATAGCCACTTATTTTAGTCGTAGACCTTTCGAAGATTTTTATACCCTGAACAGGGTATATTGAAGATTTGTCACCGGGGTACAACTTATAACACTCATTTCAACATAGATTTTTAGCAATTATTTTATTCGAACCTTTCGAAGATTTTTTGACTTAAAACCATACGTCAAATACAGATTTGAGGTTTGCTGATACCAAAGATACTAGTTTTTTGCCTGCTTTGGAGTGAAACAGTCGACAAAAGTTTCCAATTTCTCAAACTTCATGAAATATTAATGACTCGGACACTATAATATCTGGCACGAATACTTCTCACACATCATACACACAAATCGACGTATGTGTGGGTGCAATGTAGACCACTCTGCGTAGAGTGAGACAAACTTTTTCCATTAGCTTTTAATACAAGCGCATTTACCATTATTTTCAGCGTTTTTTGTATTCTTTCATTTTCCGACGATTATTGTTTGGCTACCTATTGTCATTATGTATATTTCCTGCATAAGCTCCTGATATAAGCTCAAACATACGCTTTCGAGTCCTCTCTATGGGAGTCACCACTAATAACTACGGGCATTAGCGGCTTCATTGTTATCAAACTTATTTTGTTTTTGCCGCACATACTAAGCATAAAGCTACAGTTATTGACAGTTAGATGGAAAAGTATCTGCACTTTTTGTTTAGAAAAACATTTCAAATGTGTATGTGTGAGATGTGTACATATATTATGTGTGCCACTTATCATTTATATGAAATAAGTGGAAAATAAGGGAAATAGAAGATTGTACACATCGATGTACATATACAATATATATTATATATGTATATATGTATGTGGAAATCAAATATAGATGGGAAGGATCCGAGTTTAAGAAATATTGTGCCTCAGAAAGTGAATTTTGCTGCGTATGAATAATGAATTAGAGAATAAAGGAATGCAAATAATTTAAATATGGTTAAGTAACATTCATTTCAATAAAAATAAAGTGTGAAAATACATACACATATAGAATATGTATAGGTCCTTAAAAAAATATATCGACAAAATAATTGGGTTGAAAGAAAAATATAGATTAGAATACATTCTTTAAACTTCCTAACCCATGTCAAATTGCTTGTGGTCTCGAATGTTTCTCTGAAGATCCACAGACCACAAATCTAATCTAAAAGGGTACGTAGCACAGCGAAAGCGGTTGGAACCATTTTAAAACTTAGAACGTCATCCTTCCGAATAGAACTGGGTAAACAGTTGAGGAGTTTAATATAAATTGCAACAAAAAAGTACCCCCGCGTAAATGATATTCAAAAAAATGCATCTTCCTAAGTTGGTAGGACTGTCTTTAATTACTATGCGAAATATGAGCGCGATCTGTCAGCCAGTTTGTTTACAGCAGCTGCTTAAGTCGGTAGAGCGTTGCGATTTTTACATAAATAAAAATATCGAACAAAGATTTGGTTTCAAATTTTGTATTTTTAATCAAATTTCGTGCGGAATCATTGGGAATGTTGGAAAACTCTACGGTGATTCAGTTTTATCAAAACTAGAAGCCAATGTGTGGTACAAAGCCTTCAAAAACTGTCGATAGATCGTTGAAGGTGCCTCGTTCGACTTGTTCAACTGATGAAAATATTAAAAAAGTGAAAGATATGGCACTTGAAAATTATCATGCTAGTGTCAGAGCGATGACAAGAGAGCTCGAATCCTCTAGCGAGTCCGTCCGAATGATTTTGGTGAATGTTTTGGGTGGGAAACGCATTTTTGTTCGACTCGTCCCGATAAAGCTGAATTTCTAGCCATGATTGTGACCGAATTTAAAGCAAAAACTCAATGAATACCATCGATCAACTACATTTTTCACCAGATTTAGCTCTGTGTGATTTTTTCTTATTCCCCAAACTGAAATTGCCGCTCCACGCACTCGATCGAAGAACAAAAACATAAGAAAATTCGCTGAAGGAGCTGGAGGTCATCTCAAGAAGAGTGTTTCAAGGATTGGAAAAATAGTTGGCATAAGTGTATTACATCTGGTGGGGTTACTTTGAAGACAACAAAATAAATTCTGATGAATAATTAAATATTTTGCGTTTTATTTACAACTTGGAGCCTGTTTTGCCTTAGAGGAAACAAATAACCAGGTTTTAGATTTTATAAGGTCCACGTTTTAGGAAATACAAAAAAAAATATTGAAGTATTTTAATGATTCTTTATTGTTTATGTATTCTAGTGCAGTACCTTGTGATACACTATATTTTCTGTTTAATTATCAGTCGCATGAACAAACAACGCAGATGGTCTTGCGTCCTTTAAACATGCCATTGCCATGGATATTCCAGATTCAAACCACAAACTTTAAAGTATTGACGTTGTGATTTGTTAATGGTCATTAGGTATGACAGAATCGGAAATTTAAGTATTTTAACCTCAAACGACGTATTGGTTAGGATCATTGGGATACGCCGAATCAAAACTTCCTCACCTTCGACTTTTCCTTTGATTATTGTCCCGCAAATCACATTGTGCACCAAGTGGGTATCGTTACATAGTTTTGTTTGGTTTATGTTTCGAAGCATTATTACTATTGAGCCAACCTTTAGGCGTAAATTGTGCATTGGCAACTGGCCATCAAGAAGTTTAAATATCCAATTGATTAGTTAGGACATCGTCTTCATTACTTAGGCAATAGATTTGAATTCATGCTGATCCGATGACCTCATTCTGGAAATCGTAGTTTAGGTCTTCTACATCTTGTATGACAGCGTTAGTCGGAAAAATTGATCGTCTTAGTCAGCAATCCATTGCTAATGCTGATTATGTCAATGATGTCTGGAATACTAAAATTGATAAGTTCGTACTTTTGATTTGTAACTGACAGTAACATAAATTATTGGGAAATGAAATCAATCCACTCTATACGAGCAAATCAACAGGTACTTAACTATTACCAATAGCCAACAATTACTCTGAGAAATCTTCAGCAGATTTATCACTAAGCAACGCAGTCATTCATTTCACGATTTGACGCTGGCATTCCTAACCTGACTAATAAACTATTGCACATGACGTAACACAGTAAAGCCTTATTATATATTTCTTTATTCATCCAAAAATCGAAGTAAAATTGTTGTAAAATATCTTCTGGAACCGAGCAATGCTAAAGCAGCGCTTTCTCGCTATTCTACAGTCCCTTCTTTTACAATATTTCGAAAATACAAAATCGAGATCAGGCAAATATAACATTCATAACCACTAAAAACTTTCTTTTAGCTGTCTTTTTTCTACTGCAACGGAGTTCTAAATAGAACCCTCCATCGTGCCGCTTGCTTTCTACCAATTACTAAAATATGTCGACTGCCGGAGGGACCGGAAATCCAGTAGCCATACTGTGTATTTGCGCAACTTCCTGTCGTTGTAAATCCATATTTGAGTATATGTTTTGATTTCTTTATCAGTTGCTACAAAAACAAACAGTAATATGCTTGCTGCAACGCCATTTGCCATTTCTTGCGAAAAGAGCAGCAGTAATAATGGTGAACAACAGAACGCGCACAACAATAGCAATAAATAAGGAAATATTTAGTTTCGACCGTTCTACTCGTGCATATCCGCCGAACGGTATTGTAATGGTAATATCGGTATTTATAGAAATGAATAATACGCTTAGGCGATTCCTGTCGCTTTTGTTTCGTAGTAATTATTTCCGTTTCCGCTTGTGTTTTGTTTATTGCGATTTTCAGCTTATTGGTTGAATGAGCAATGCACACAGCAACAACCAACGAAACTAGACACAAGCCTACACGGCCAACCCAGCTAAGGCCCAGCTAAGGCGCGCTCTGTGTGAGTGATGCCGTGGTGTTGGTGAACATTACGGGCAATGGTGGCGGAGTGGCGCGGCTGGAGTGAGGAAATAAATAGCGCCATACAACAATGCAATTAAAAACACGTAAACAGCACAATAATTGCAACAATTACGAAAATGATACACCACCGCAATGCGAATATTGTCAAGCCGGTAACGAGCAGCAAAGGGATAATAAAGCAATTATTAACAAACGCTGGCGCCTTTGTGCGTTGCACTGCGAAATGATTTTCATAAACTTCGTCATTAGCCGCAGCTGTTTTTGCAGTGCTCGGTTTTGGCAAGCGCCTAATGCCAAACGCAGCAATTAACTTGTTTATGTCAATTAAATGGAAAGGCGCAAACTTTGAATTTAGAAAGCGAGATTCGCCATAAGAAGGGGTTCCCTTAAAAACGGATCAATGCAATGCACAAGCGCTCACATACGCACAAATACACACATACGGACAGGAGGCGTAAAACGACGTGTGAAAGTAACGCGCTTAAGTGCTTTCAGGGAATTCACCAGTGGCTTGCCTTTCAATCGCTCCACGACTGGGCTGACATCCAAGGGCGCGCAGCAGCTCTCGCGGGATTGCTCAGCCTTCAATTTCGAAATAATATGGTGCATTAGTGATAATTGAAAGTCGTGTCATTGATATAACTTCTTGTCAAGGTTGCCGCGTGCAGTCGCAAGTGGGACCGGTGCGTAATCAGTTGGCTGCAAAGTGCTTAGAACTTTCCGCATGAACAGTTTAGTACAGCAATTTCGCCATTTTTACACACATATGCATTTATTTCTATTGTTTTTTGTGTTGATGCGCGCAGCAGTAAAATAAGCACTTACAGTTGGTGTTTTGATTTCCGCTATTCACTATTGAAACCGTTATATTTATTATGTTATCTGTTTTTATAGATTTGCACGTACATGCACACACACACATACACAAATACATAAACCTGCCACACATACATACATGTGTAAATGCATAACAAAGGCATATTCCATCACGTGTCATGAAATATTGGCATTGAATTGCTAATGGATTCTGCTATGACATATGTATGCATGTACGTATGTGTGTAGGTGCGCCCCAGTTTCAGGTCATAACTCGTCACCCATGGTCGCATAATATCGCACATCAAATGGCATGAAAACACAGCTGCTAAAAGGTGGACACAATCACAATCGAATCGGTGTTCAGATTTATTATCTCTACTCTAACAGTTATTGGCGCGGCTGTGACGAACTTTCTGCTCGACTTTGCTGAACTATTCGCTGAAATGTGATTTTATGTCGAAATTTACTGGAATAATTCATAAACATCATTTGCCATATGGAAATGATGCTCCGTTTCTGCACTCACACATTTACAATTATTTTGCCTTTTTTGCGAGAGGGCAGGTTTTGGCTTTAAATCCAAGGCAGCGAGTGCTCATGCATGATTGAGTGCGTTCCTTTTAAAGGACAACATCTCCGAAAAATCAAAATAAATGGATTGCTTAATTTCTAAAGCTTTTCTTAAGTTGTCTAAGGTACCATTTAGTATATGACATGAACCAAGTCAGCATCTCATAGCTTAGCAAGAGTTCAGTTGCCTTTGTATGGGATTTTGAACTATAGGGAGATCCATTTCGAAGTTCCTACATTTTTAAAGAAAACCTACAGAAACTTTAAGTTTAGTGGGAAATGTTTATTATCATTCGAAAGAACATTCTTTAGCATTTATTTTTTGATGATTATTTCTTTCAAATGTTGGCCGCGGCTATGTCTTAGAAGATCCATCCCTTGAGTCCGATATTCGAATGACTTGTTCCAACATTTCGACGGGTAACTGGCGAATGACAGGCGTGATATCTTGCTCCAAGGCCATAATCGAAGCGGTATTGCCCGGTTAGACTTTAAACATATCCTCGTATAAGAAAGTCTATCGGTGTGATATCACACGACGATCTAAGTGGCGAATCGACCGACCAGAAACGTGAAATTATCTGCTCAACGAAGTTTTCTGTCAATAAATCCATTGACTTATGCGATGTTTCGAAAAGGCGTCGTTTTGTTGAAAACAAATGTCGCCGAGATCACAAGAAATTGAAATTTGAGACATCAAATAGTTGGTTATCAAGGCGGGATAAGAGCCGCCATTGACAGTTACGTTTTCATCGGCATAATTTTTGAAAAAAATATCGACCGATGGTTCCACCGGTTCACCAAACCTTTATTTTTTTCTTGTTAAAACTGCAGCTGTTGAACATCTTCAGGGGGCTCTTCGCCCCAAACGCGGCAATTCTGCTTGATTACGTACCCATTGAGCCAGAAATAATACTCATCGCCTCATCGCTGGATAAAATTTGGCTTGAAAACATCGGATCTTCTTGGAACTTTTCAAAAACCCATTGAGCGAAGCGATGTCGCTTAGAAAGTTCGATCGGCTTCAGTTCTTGAACAAGCGGTATTTTTTACGCTTTCAATTTATGATCTCGTCGTTCCTTACTTTAGTCCGAGTGGCTGCGAACGGCGCCGAATCGACTCTCCACGGTGTTCATATAGACTCTCAGTCACGGCTGTTAATGAGACACGATTTTTAAAGTGTTTCAAGCGTGATGAAATGCCAAACAATACTAAACAAAAATAACATCTGTCATGTGACTCACGCGTGATCTGTCAAAAAAATACTATTGAAAAAAGTACATCCACTTGAATCACCCGTTAGATGCATAAAGTAGCTCGTCGTCTGCATCAACTGAGCTAAGTCTAAACGTCTCTTTTCAATAACTCATTCGAGAGTGTTTTATGAGCCCTCCGAAGGCGATGGTCTTTAAGCATTAAATGTGTAAAGTAAACGCGCTGAGAGCGTAAATTGCTGCAACCAAATTCTATTGTAGTTGTGAAGTACCTATCAAAATATTTAACATTCCCAAGCCGCACCCGCGTCGCCGCACGCTCATTACAATTGGGCAGACCACAAAAAGTGTCAGTTGGCAATGAAGAGTAGTTTATGTTGGCAGCTTCACTGTCCGCGACACAAATGCTTTTCACTGCTGTTGTTGTCATAGCCAACCACAGAAGGATAGCCGGACCGGCAGCCGCAAAAGTCACAAAGTTGCAATTTTCAAGGAAGCCATGGGCGGACTGTGTAGGCGGCCACAAACCGTGCGCTCAACCAACACCCCCGCTCTTGGATGTGCTTGTTTTTGCAGTTTACTATCGCCTTCTTGTGGAAATTGTGCTTTTAATGATATTTGTTATTGCGCATTTCTTTTTTTGCTTTGCATTTTCGGTTTATAGTATTTCTGCAAACCACTGCTTAAGCAGATACGCAGTGAAGCGAGGCGTTGTCTTGGCCCCGCAGGCAGCACGAGCATTGCGCAGCGCGGCGTAGAGGAGGAGAGCCTTAATGTGCGATAATTTTATGATTTAAGTGTTTAATTAAGTATATTGTGACTTGCAAGTTGTAAGTTGGCGCTGCGTCTTGCAGTCTGTCAATAGACAAATAGTTTAAAGTAGAAGGAGTAGTGGCGCTGCAAAGAGTCGATGAACCGAGCGTGGCAATGGGAATTGCGCTGACTGTACTAAATCAAGAATTTGCATAAAGTGGAGAGTAGTTTCCCTCACAAGGGTGTACCTCCCATTTGTTGTGTGTGTGTGTGTGGGTGTGGGTGTGAAAACAGCACATAAATAAATCAGACGAACAGTGAAACGACCACTTCCGATTTCGGTTCCTTTTAGCATATCAATGAGAATATGACGAATAACTTTACAGACATGGTTGCCATTTGTATCCGAGCTGAGAGTCGTTGATGTATTGACTCACAATAGTTTTAGTGGCAATGATGTTTAGACTGTATGCGCCGTCTGTAAATTTGCTGACCTTCGAGAGTCGGAGACGTAGTAGGAAGAGACGCCGTGAAACGCTCCAACTTTTTATGAACAGTCTTTATAAGTTTTAAATGTACGAAATAGGTGGCAATCACATTCGCAGTTGCCCTCGCAATTTACAATAAAAGCTTAATTTTGGTTATGAGCTTGGTTTTTAAGGAGCACATTTAAAAATAATTTTCGAGTAAATTTCGTTGGGTGATCGCGGTATGTAAACTTTATTGTTCTGGGGTGCCATGGGCACTCTCGCGTAACAATGTAGCTGCCACAACTTACATATGTATGTATATTGTATATAAACATTGGTTCCCATAACTTATAGTAGCTTCATTTCTGCCTGCGTTTCGAATAATTATTTCATATTCACATCAATGTTTCGAAATAATTTGCTTCGAATATAAGTGGAAAGATGACAAGCAGATCCAACAACTGAAAATAGCACACACTAATCTTAAAATCCTCTCCGAGCCGTTCGACACCAAATGAGGTCTCCGACTAGGAGATCCCCTATCGTGCGACTTCTTCAATCTGCTGCTAGAGAAAATAATTCGAGCTGCAGAGCTGAATCGAAAAGGCACAATCTTCTATAAGAGTGTACAGAAGCTGGCGTACGCCGATGATATTGATATCATTGGCCTCAACAACCGCGCCGTTAGTTCTGATTTCTCCGGACTGGATATGGAAGCGAAGCGTATGAGTCTGTTTGTGAACGTGAACAAGACGAAATATCTCCTGTCATCAAACAGACAGTCGTCGCAATCGGGACTTGGCTCCCAAGTCACTATTGACAGTCATAACTTCGAAGTCGTAGATCATTTCGTCTAACTCGAGACCAGTATTAACACAGAATAACTCTTGTTATCAGGTGCTACTTCGGATTGAGGAGGCAATTGAGAAGTAAAGTTCTCTCTCGACGAACAAAGACCAAACTCTATAAATCATCCATAATTCCCGTCCTCCTATATGTTGCAGAGGCATGGACGAGAGTAAGGTTCTGCGGAATATTTGTGGTCTTTTGCGGACTGGCAACGCCGAATGCCGCCGTCGATGGAACGATGAGTTGTTCCAGTTATACGACGCCATTGACATCATTTAGCGAATTAAGACACAGTGGCGAGGCTGGCTAAGTCATGTCGCCCGAATGGATGAAAACACTCCAGCTCTAAAAATATTCGACGCAGTACCCGTAGTGCGAAACAGAGGAAGAGGAAGGCCTCCAAAGACCAGGTGGAGATAGACCTGACTACACTTGGAATCACCAATTAGCGCCAAACAGCGAAAAGGAAGAACAGGCCCATTGATGTAAACTCGGCTCTAACCGCGTAAGCTGTGTCTACGCCAGCAAAGAAAAGAAGAATCTTGAATAAAACTTTGATTCATTCGTTCTAATTATCATAATTTTCTTTGGCTTCGAGCCAATTTCACGTTGGAAATGAGAACATCGCGGTCTAGGAAATTATCTATTTGAAGAGTCCGATTGGGGTCAGCAATGCGCAGAAGCCTCTCGTATATGCGGTCTTGAAGATTATTGTGCAGTTTTAACCAATTTTTTGTAGTTGATGACATTGCATAATCTTGCGCTGAACACAACATTAAGTGCATTTTCGTTTTAGAAGAGCTTAGAGTCGAGTTCGGCGCTTGGCAATTTAGTAATTACAAAAGTTTATCCATTGCAAGCACTTTTGCGCTGCTTAATGCCTCGTTAATGCTTCATTGCCTCTTTAGTATTTATATTAAGCTTCAACTTCAAATCGAACTGTTTGGCTTTCCCAGTCCCAGCCCCGCCAACAGCCACGTGTTTGCTTGAACTTTTCTATTTTTTCTGTGCTACTTTTTGTGTGATTTTTAATCAGGCAAAGTTAGCTTTTACGTCCAGCGTATTTTGCCCCGTTCACTCTGCTCACTTAATTCCAGAGTTAATTCCTTTGACCTGCCAGTTTGGCCAACAATTGTTTTGCTTTAACAAAATAAGTTTCGCGCTTTCTCCCCAAAAAGTCCGTTTTATCTGTCTAATGTTTTACAACTTTTCGCTTACAATTCTATAAATTCAGTTTGCTTCTGGAAAGCTATAACTTCGTTGTTTTTACTACATATAAATTTGTTTTTGTTTTTGCACAGTTTCGCAATGTTGTTTTATATACATTTGCTGTTTTTTGTTTTTGTTTTTTTTTTTAAACTGCAGAACTGATCTCTAATCGGAGTGGAATCTGTGTGCATCTCCGTCAGGCTTTTATGTTTCCTCGGATCCTTCAATTTGACCGACTGTATGTATGTGTGTGTAAAGTGCTCCGAAAACGTACATGTGTACAGCAGTATAACTTCTGTGTTGCGGCAACAATTTTCACAAAACAATTGAGTGATCGAAACATACGCACATTGGCGCTTACATAAGCACAGAAGTATGGCAGTATGTTTATTTCCACTACAACTTTTGTATGTTATTGTTATTGTTTACAAAAGATTAGCACAGACCAATGGGAGCAAAGAAACCAAAAATTCGTTGGAAAACTTTCGAAAGTGCAGAGGCACTCGTCCATATTGGCTACTTGCGGTCAACCAACAATTCAACTCAACTCAACTCAAGTCAGCTCACTGCTGAACAACCAACTTTCAACTCACTCAATTCCAATCAAATTGAATCAGTTACATGAATTAGATGTGGCACAAGCAAAGACGGATGAAAACAACTATGAACCAGTTCATATGAATATGCTGCATGGAGGGAAGCAACTACTTTGCGAATTCATATGAAGGGGTTTTCGTTGAGGCTTCAATGAAGTGAATATTTCACTTTTTAGTTTTTGTTCAAACAATTTTGTCCTCCATTCCCTTATTTGGGAGCACCTCTGAATGATATAGATAAGTGAGATTTAGTCGAAAGTGATTCGGTTAGCATTATATCCCTTTTTTTATATGTGATTTTAAAAGCATTATCGATTGCAAAAGTATTACAAAGAATAGAACATTGGGAACCGTATGGCTTTACCTATATAAGTTAAGTATTTTTTGGCAATTCATCGTGAAAAGACTTACGCTTGAACAATGTTTACAAAATTCACGTTCTGTAAAGAATGTGTTTTGCGCGCTTCGCTCAACTTATGGTCAACATAATCGGCCTACTGAGCGTACTATTCGTAACACCATCACCCTTCTTGAGACCCAGCATTCATTATTGGATAATATTCTACCGAATTGACCACGTCCAGCACGCACTAAAGAAAACATAGCAGTCGCGGCTGAGAGTGTACACAAAGACCGTGGAGAGTCGATTCGGCGCCGTTCGCAGCAACTCGGGCTGACGTATGGAATGATTTGGCGCATTGTACGTCGAGCTCTTAAATTGAAAGCGTACAAAATACCGCTTGTATAAGTACCGAAGCCGCTCGACATTCCCAAACGACATCGCTTCGCTCTATGGACTTTTGAAAGTTTCCAAATAAATTCGACAGTTTTTGAGCCAAATTGTGTTTGACGATGAGACTCATTTCCGGCTCATAGGGTTGTCGCCTGTGGGATAAAGAAAAACCTGAAGAGATTCAAAAGCTGCCATTTCATCCAGAAAAAACAACGGTTTGGTGTGGTTTGTGAGCCGGTGGAATCATCGGTCCATATTTCTTCAAAAATGACCATTGTAGCACCATGATAACCATCTATTTGATGGCTGAAATTGAAGCTCGTGATACTCGGCGACATTTAGTTTCAACAAGACGGCGCCACTTCCCACTCATCGCATAAACCAATGGATTTATTGAGAGAACACTTCGGTGAGCAGATAATTTCTCGTTTTGAGTCGGTCGATAGGCCATCGAGATAGTGTGATATCACACCATTAGACTTTTTCCTGTGAGGCTATATAAGGTCTTAAGTCTATGCGGACAATCCCTCTTCGAGTCAGGTCTTGGAGCAAAACATCAAGCGTTTAATTCGCCAGTTACCAGTCTAGGGGCTCGAACGAGTCATCGAAAATTGCACTCAACGAATGGACCATATGAAACGTAGCCGAGGCCAACATATGAAAGAGACAATATTGAAAAAATAAATGCCAAAGAATATTCTTTCGAGTGATTGTAAAAATTCTCCATTAAATTTGTGTTTTTTTGTTTTTTTTTCTTTAAAAAAGTAGGTCACCTTGAAATGGATCACCATTTATTTAGAACATATTTTGTAATATATGTAAGTATGTCAAAAATTTATATTCTAACTAGGCACGCCTCACTATTAAATATTCCTGCAAATGAGTTTAGAAATGAATGGCTGGTTAATCGTTTTAATAGAGAAAATAAGCATCTGCATACTAAAGCCCTTCCGATGCAGCGAAATGCAATGGCCCCACCTCGCTCCAAACGCTAGCGAGTACACTGGGCATGTGTACCTTTGCCTCGATTTATGGCACAGTTGCAAATTGATTCCTCGTCGTTATCTTGTGGCACTGAGATATCACTGCTCCATCACCATTACCATCATCATCATCAATCTCTGCCACAACTATTGTTTCTATATCTTATTTGCAAACTTGTGGCCACAAAGTGCAATTTGGTAGACATTCTAGAGGAATAGAGAGAGAGCATGGAGCGACTTCGACGCAGATCTCTGCATTTCAAATAGAACATTGAGTGACTTTACGGAATTTATATTATGAGACAGAAGAAAATTGATATTTCTGCAAAGACGATGCGACTGATTTTATGAGTTTACGAAGTGTGTGCGCATTGTTTCCTTGCTTTGGATTTGTGGAGTGGGCTGTAACGGGTATGTAGCAGAAGTATTGCCTCGCTGTTGCACTGCTTGCAACGGCCAGCAAGTGAGTTTGTATTGTATTACATTTTTGTGTATGTAGCGTTGTGCCGTCACTCAAACCCGCCGAACAATAATATGAAATCAATACGATTGATTGCGATTTTTCGAATAGAACTTTGTGTGCTCCGGCCCTAACGACTCCATAGTGTGTAGATACATGCATCTCGAATATACTATATGTATGTATGTATGTATGTACGTGAATAAGTCACAGAAGTGTTGCTTTGTGTCACTAAATTTTATTGAATCTTATTTCCAATTTATTTCTCGAGAGTTTTGTATGCGCGTTTAATGTTTCATATTTATTTATATTTATATTTAATTTCTTTGCTTTGCTTTTGTTTTGATTTGTTTTTATTGAGAGGCGAATATTGCGGAGTGGAAAATATTGAAATGCACACTTTTTTGTGCGGCCATTAAATGGTTTTGAAAATATAGTGGTGATATATCTCAAAGTGCTCAAGTTACAGTGGATGGGGTTGTGTGGTTCTGTAAAAGAGTGTAAGGTAAGGCAAGGCTGAGTTCGGGCGCGTGCCGCACAGTGGAGATGTGTTAAAGTCGTGAGAATTAAAGTTGTGTGGCATAGATCGAGAGGTCTGCAAGGCGAGATTTTTGTTAACTCGTGCCTTGCTGTGGGACAACTGCCCACCAGAGTCATGCCGAAAGTCACCAAATCACAAAAACATTATGCTCGGTGCAACATTGGTACTACAGTATCAACCGGGAACGTGATGATATAGCACAAATGCGCGCTCACGCATGCAATAACCAAACAATTGACAATACAATACACCCATACAAAAGCACACACACACACACACACATGGATTTACAGCTGCAGACTCATCGCTATAAATGCAAAAATTGATGCATTATTGGCTACAAGTATGCACAAAAATATTCAAGCGACGCATGAAATGGCACGGCTCTATGGAAGCGCGCACACACCGACACATCACATGTTGCAGAGCGTGTGCATATGGTCTTTGTGTGGACTCCCTCAGCCATGAGCACAGTGAAGCCAGCCAGCCAGGCAGCCAGTGTCGAACAACAGCTGATACACACCGACACCGAAAATCAAAAAACACTGTGAATAGTTCGCAATGGCTGGTTTGGCACTGAATGGCGTGTACGCAATCAGCCTTCCGTCTGGCAGCACTGCGAATGCTTGATGGTAGAAATGGAAATGGAAATAAATTCAATGGTCAATTTATTTGCAGTTTCGTTTTTCACATTGTCAAGTTGGCCTTGCGTAGCATGTCACTTACAAACCATTTATTTTTCCCTTCCGTTCCCTTACTCGCGCGGCGCTTTCGTCTCGCCCGCTTTCCCGGTTTCTTGCACATTTGTTTGGTTCGGTCGGTTCGGTTGGGTGCGGTGCGGTCTGGTTTCTGTTTTGTTGCGGTAAATGTCGTTATTCATGTTTTGCTAGCATCTTTTTTGTCAGCTCTTCGCTGTTAATATGTATATGGCTCTGTGGATATTATGTTTTTCACTTATTTTATTTATTTGAGGCATTGAGTATTGTCTTCCGCTGAGTGCATGATTTGTAAAGCAAATTGCTCGTGCTCTGGCCCTTATACAATGAGGTAAGTAATGGTAATACATATCTACACATTGTTGCGTGATTGCTTTGGCTCCTATCATATTTCAATTTGCTGCTGCATAGAGTGCCATGAATAAATTTATTGATACTCTTGTAGAAGTTGATGTAAATTTTAGTGGCAAAAACGCTTCCAATGCCACAGCAGACGTTCATTATTTTATTTCAATTGGTTTTATAACGACATTTCCTTACTACTCAATTACTTGATTGATTTTAGGTACGTCAAAATTAAATTGCTCTGCTCTGCCCCATTGCCATGAAGCACTCTTCGCAAAAACTCGCTTTTAATCTCCTGAGGGCGGCTTAAGAAAGTAACAGACTCTTAATGATTATTGGTATCATTTCGATAGCGGCTTACCTACTGAGAGGACTTGCGCGCAACTGAAAATGCTAAAAAAGCTAATTGACTAATTAAATGCCTGGAGAAGAGTCTTTAAACTGCTGAGTGCTTAATTATAACTGGATCAACGAAACACCGCTATTGAATAACATGCTTATAGGAATTTGGATAAAAGAGCAAGAGAAGAGGGGCAGTGAGCTTTTTTACGGATGGAACAAAGCTTTGAAGAAGGTTGGTAAGGGTTTACTGCCTGGAGATTTCTATCAACTCCAGTTTCAGTCTTCCTGAATATTGTAGGGTTTTCAAAGTCGAGGTTGCAGCCATTAAGATAGTAATACTCCGGAGTGCAGCTTTCTTTAGAGAAGTGACCTTGAACTGGGCGATAGATAGATAAATAGTAAAAATTGAATTGCACTGCGACCCTATAGCACATATGGTCATCAAGGTCCAGCATCCTCAACAATTCCAGGATCATGCTGGGCGCAACTGAGGTGATGTTATCTCTGTCCACGTAGATGGAACTTAGGGCCTTTAGCCTGCTTCTTCAAATTGCTGATCAATACAGAATCAGGTGTTTTGGGGTTTCCTGTTCGGCGATACTAGCCTTGAACTCATTAACAGTGCATCCAGGGTTGGTCAAAAAGTGCAACAAGCTCAATGGTAACGAAGTCACTTCGTGATAAGACTAATATGGGTGACAGGGACGGCGGAAGCGCATGCAACTGTAAAACTAATGAGCTAGCAAGGAATGACAATCCAGAACCGCTATTAACAGAATGGGAGCGGGTTGGTGTTTCCATATTCTCTTGTGTTTTATTGCTAGATCGCTGGGCTTCGCGGGAGCTTGGGCAGTGCTGTGATACCATCGGTACATGCGCTGTCACAAGGCCCTTTTGGCCCAAAATCGTTGGCAAGGAATCTAGTGATCTCTTTGCGCTCAGTAAGGCAAGTATCTCCCTAGTTGTGGGGGTTTTAATAGGTCATTGCGCTATCGGCGTCTAAGTTATGAGGCTGGAAATCTTACTTGACGCAATCCACAGAAATTGTAAGGAAGAAAATGAGTTGGAAACATCTCAATACTTCCTTCTTGACTATTTGGGAGGTCAAAGCTTAAACACTTAGGAGCACATACCTTCAGATATCTCACCGGGCTGGCGGGAATGGAAATTGAATGCAAATGCAAATGTAATGTATACGAGTATTGACCACTATTCTTCTTTTCTATAGCTTCACATAAGACTACATATAGCAGTCCAAATGCGATCTCTCCAGACCACATAACCTGACCTAACTTAACTTAATAATAGATCAAGACGTCGGCATTTCTTCAGCCTTCAGTTTGCTGGAGGAAACTCTAGTGCTGTGGTACAAAAGATAATCTCATATATGATTGATATTATGTCAGTTGTTAATAACACTGTTTGAACTGCTTTTATTGTCATTATAGGAGTATTTGTCACTATTTTATAATAATTTACAAATATGAATACATATTTATATCGTAATATTCAGTGCATTGACTTACCCATCAGCGCCGAAAGCCTTCAGCTCACGATCCAATGTTTCCTTGACATTTTGCTGCGAATAAAGTCCCATGGGGGAGTTGAATTGTTTGTGAACCAATTTACGTTGAACGGTGGCCATCGCGTATGGATACGGATTTTTATATTTTCTTTGTTGTTTTAGAGTTATTATACTTTTTTTACTATCAAGTTTGTGTACTCTTCACTGTTTTCAGCTCAAGTTCTATTATTTTGATCGGTAACGTTAGAAGAAAAAACGATTTTAGTTAAGTGAGTAAATAAGTGTTAGTACGGTTATTCGGTGGGCTAGTGTTTTTAGGTAGGTTCGTCTATACCGGTGAGATAAAGTGTTAGAGAGAGTTAAAGAGAGTCAAAGAGTGCAATCGATGCAAACACCGCTTTTCGAACCAAATAATAACGGTGGAAAGGATATTTTTGTTTTGTGGAAAATAGTAATACCAATCAGCAGAAATATTATATGTCGCTAAAAGGTGGTGATAACGGTACAATTGGTGATGCATCTACATCAAATTGGGTTAGTCTAAAAATTGTGTTAGAAGTAATATGGAGAAGAGTGGGTTCAAGCTGAATTATTTTTCATCAAATTTAATGCTGTGAAATTGAGTGAAATTGTTTCTGAATTTTTGTTTGTATTTTGGTGAATTGTGTTTTTGTTTTGTTTTTCAAATGAGCGAGTGCATTTCGGTATTTCCCGTTGTAGGTGTTTGTGATTTTCTATGTGCTTTATATAAAGTTATTCAATTGTTCACTCTGTGTTTGTTGTTGTTGTGTTGTTTTCACAAATATTTTTCACTACTTTTGTGTATGTACTGGCTATTTGGCTTTGTATTTCGTTGTTGTTTCGAAGATCGTCGGGTGATTCGCTCTGAAAAGATAAAAATAGAATATTGTATTTATTAAATTGGTTGAGACACATTCAATCATTTAAACACAACAACATTTTTTCGGTATATATGTGTTATAGATGAAGTGTGTGAAAAGATTTTTGTACTTTTTTCCAAAGATAACGACGATACATTTGCAGAATAAGAAAAATATTTACGAAAAATGAGTATAACGTTTAATTAATGATGCAAATAAAATTACATTAAATAATTAAGTGTAACTGGTCCATTTGTATTTACGGACGGATAAAGCAAGTTTATTACGCTGAAAATGAGGTTACTATTTCCAACAATTTCAGGGGTCGGTAGAAATCTTTACAAAGTTGCGGTAAGTATCAAATATATGAGTCAGCGGCATACCAAGCTCAGGCCTTACAAGGAAAGGCCGTCGAACAAAGAAATCATTCCTTAACTAAGACTTGCTTAAGGGGTTACATGGGTTTCCTCGAATAAAAAAAGCATTTTTTCATGACTTTTTTCTCACATAAAAATGAAATATTTTATTAGAGTTTTGATTTTTGTTACAAACATACACTATTAACAAAGAAATTCGGAAATTTTTGGAAAAAATATTTTAAACTCGGCCATTACGACGCCATTTTCGGTGACCCCTCGGAAAAAAGATGTGCCCGCGTTGGCAGCATAACGCCTTACAGGATCATATAAAGTGAATAAAATACGTGTTTTAGCTTAAACCTTAACTTAGAACTTGAACGAAGGAAAAAAACTGAAAATTAGATGTTTGGCAGACATTTAAAAAAAAAATGTAAATTTCGCGACATTTTTTTTCTCAAATAGTTGTAATCGAAAAATAAATCTTCCTTCAAGTCTTTAAGAATTGTATCTCAAAGATCTGAGTAAAATTTCATGAAGATCTGTTAAGTAGTTCTCGAGAAATCGCGCCAACCGACTTCAAAAGCACAGTTTCGAGAAAAACGCGTTCAAAAACGGCGCACTTTAGCCTTAGCCTCGAGCGCACAAGTTCTCAAGGCTATATCTCTGAAACCATTACTCAGATCAAATTGAAAATTTATGAACAATATTCTAGAGGTGTTGTGAAATTTAATAAGACAATAAAGAAATCGATTTTTGGAAACCCGTAAACTTATGTAACCACTTAAGCGAGTACTTGTGTGTATCTCGAGAGCCCCTGTACGGCCCTACTCCAAAAAAATAACTTTAATTTCCTCTCTAGCCAAACGGAAATTTCGCTGACTAGCGGAAAACCCATTTTTTTTTGTCTCAAAAAGGGCAATTTAACCCATTTTCCATTCGAATAGTCGCTCTTCTCTCGCTTGCGGCGCTTTTGTGTGTCAAGTCTCTCATTGTTGCTGCGCTGAATTGATACTTATTTTGATGAAAATTCAATTAAAATTATCGCACTGCCAATTAAATTAATCCACCTGCCAATATTGAGGCCCGCACAACAACGCACACACACACACACACGCCTGCGTGTATATGTAGCTGCAGCCATGACACACGCGTGACGTGCTGATGCAATAAATATGCCAAGTTGTCAGTTGACGCTGCGCTCGGTGGCCGCCGGCTACTACAGGTGGTCCCTTTGAATTGTGTTGCACATTGTGTCGCATTCAAAAGTCCGTCGAATTGTTATTGCCGCGAAGGCCTTCTCGTTTTGTCTTCATATATCCCACATATGTACATATGTAAAGGTATGTGTTTTTGTATGACACAGCCATGCTCACAGGGTGCCATACGCAAACGCTGAACAAAAGCAGGGGGAGGCATACATATCGCTCTTTACATTCCCAATTTATGGCGCGCTTTTCATTAAATTGTTTTATAGAAAAATAATTGTTGGCCTGCGCAGCGTCATATTTTGTTGAATTCATGCTTGCTCCATGCTTTAGGAGTGCACAATGAGTTATGGCGATCGCTTCAGCGATCATATAAATAAACACATACGAGCATACCGACGGAGGTTTGAATGCTTTATTGTTTAAACAAACCCTGATCTCACTACGTCCTCAACACTATCCTCAGTTATTTATATACATGCTTTGAGCTCAGTGCACTCAAAAGAAGTGCGTAACTCAAAATAGGAACGTGAGCATGTTAAAAATAAAGAAATCCTTAACACTTCTACCCGAAATAAATGAAAATGTTGTGGAGTTTACGAGTACAGCGTTCGCACGAGTACGCAACGAACGACCTGCATACAGGCCGCACACGCACACACGCGTGCCGCACATGCATTAGGGCTGCTTTGTCCATGGCTGCCACCCATTCGCGGCGAGGCGGCTTTGTTCCTACACAGGTCGCAAGCTTGTGCACACATACACACACGCTGGCGCGCATTAGTTCCTTGCCACAACTGTGCGGTTGTTGCTTGTTGCACGAAAAGCCTGGCCCAAGGTATACACGACACAGTCAGCGCGTGACCCGACAACGTGACAACTCATTTGCTTTGTAACATCCGCGAGGATCAACCTACCTAAACCAGCAACAACAACAACATGCGCTGTGATGTAAGCACAACATCATCATCACAATTACAATTATCACCATTTCAGCTTGCATCATGGCCCTTATCATAAGTTTACTGCTCATCAACGCAGCCCCTGCGCTCACTGCGCTACGTAAGGGAAGGCGGCAGTACTAGTTGGCTGGTTGCGTAAGCGTTTGTTTCTACTAGATGCTCAGATTCACACACACACACACACGCGCACTTACTGCTTAACTACCATGCTTGTATGTATATGTGTAGGAGCTGTCATGTCACGTGTGTGCGGCGCAACGCCCAGCAGCTCCGTCCTAGCACTTATTTACGAAGCTCACTCTGGATTTTGCGATGTGTGAAGCTACTTTGTTTTTTCCTGTCTACTTGTTCGCTTTTATTTCTATTTAACTCTTCTTTTTGTGTCCGCAATCTGCTCCATCTTCGCCTTGTGCCGTGTCACAGTTAATTGCCTTCGGTGTTTCCATGTCGGAGTCGGAGTCGGAGTCTCCGTTGCCGCTGCGTTTCGCTAGGTGCCAGACGCTGCAGTGGGCAACCATCAACCGTCAGCTCTCCGCTCTGGTCGTGTGGCGGTGCCTCCGTCGGACGGATATGTGTAGCTGCCATCCGAGCAGTCTGGCATTTTGTTTGGCAGCCGGCGGCAGGAGTTTACACAACTGCATAGAACTTCCGTATATTGTTTGCTGCGCCATTATGTGTTGGCGAATTGCATTTGCATAAATTTAAACACATATTGGCTGCGTATGCATGAAAACATTGCACATTTATGAGCAGCTACACCGCGGCAAACGGCAGCACTTTCCCGTTTTTTACTCGTACCAAAGGCGAGTTTTTCGTACCGTGTCCATAAACCAGTGTTCCAACTTTTCTACCGTCCCCACCTTATGACATGCCTCGTGGGCTCCAAATCGGAGACATTCGCTCACCTCAATGTGAAGAACTTGCCGGTGTACCACCCTAATGTTGGAGTATATGCGCTTTCTTTTCAAACTCTGTTTCCGCGGCGTAAATTTTTAAACTGTCTCTAAGGTTCTTATAGAATTAGTGGCACCTGGCCTGCGACAACCTTAACCTACTGGTGTGAAATGCGCGCAAAACATAGCCTAGAACTGTGTCTACCTCGCCCTCTCAAGAGTTGTCAATTGCATTTCAGCAGACTTCGAATATTCGAAACCCAAATGGCCCTTACAACTCTTTTTTTCTCGGTGCAATATTAAGTCCATGTGTGTGTGTGTGCGCCAAAGTATGCGAGAATGTGTGAGCTGTGCCATAGTTTTTATGCAGAAATTTCGCTTGTCAGTCGGAAGCTATGTGGATCATAGTCGTGTGTTTGTAGTTGTTTTCTTTTATGATTGTTTGTTTGCGCTTTTATTAGCAAAAATAAGTAATAACAAGCCATAAGTTTCCAAAGTTTTACAATGTTATCTTCATCGTTAAGTTTTGTTATCTCTTTCTTAACTTTACAAATTCCCATATCAAATATGTCCGTGTGCATATGTTAATGTATCCATTTGAGGCTGTGTGTGAGTGCACCCATACACATTTATATAAGCATGGACGTTTAGCATACAGCAAACACTCTTCCATGTTCCGTATTTATGTCTGTGCGCAGTTTGAAGCCATAGCTTACGGGGTTCTCCGTCTAAAGGGTGTTTCAATAGGACACTATAAAAGTAGACCGACATTTCTCTTCAGTAAGGTTTGCTATTTCATCATGGGAAGATATAGGATCCAACAACGAATCGAAATTTTTCAAATTTACTACCGAAATTCGAAAATTCAATTAGTGGACTCAATTTTAAGATCCCTACGTTCCGTCGTCATAATCGTTCTGTCAGATCAACAATTGAGTGTCTAAAGGAAAAATTTGAACCCACAGGCACAGTATTAAATGTTGCCATGCCAGTGAGACAAAGAAGTGCCCGTAGTGTCGAAAATATTGCAGCCGTTGGCGTATCAATTGAGAAAGACCCAAGCAGTCTCTCACACGTCGTTCGCAAGCGTTGGTCATCTCTGTGATGTCGTTGTGGCGAATTTTGCGAAAAGATCTTGGCCTACATCCTTACAAGATCTAATTGACGCACAGAACTGAAGCCGCCAGAACACCAGAGTCGTCGTATGTTCGTGAATTGGGCTGAGCAACAGCTTGAAAATGACCCGTATTTTCATCGAAAAATCATTTTCAGCGATTAGGCGCCTTTCTGGCTGAAAGGCTTTGTCGGTAACTAATATATGAGTTATTTGTCAGTCAGTAATCCCCACGGTCTCCATGAGTCACCATTGCATCCCGAAAAAATTATGGTTTGGTTCGGTTTATGGACCACCGGCTTATTATGCCGTACTTCTTCCGTGATGATCAAGACCGGCACGTTACTGTGAATGGGAATCGCCACCGATCAATGTTAACCGAATAATTTTGGCCCGAATTGGATGATGTGGACTTGGACATTATGTGGTTCCAACAGAACGGCGCCACAAGCCACACAGCGAATGTCACAATCGATTTATTGAAAACCAAGTTTGGATGAATGTGTTATCTCATGACATAGCTCGTGAGTTTTGACGCCGTTAGACCATTTCCTGTGGGGCTACGTCAAGTCTATGATCTGTACCAACAAGCCGGCGACGATTGATGAACTTCGTACGAATAGCGAACGTGAAATTGCAGCAGTATCGGCCGATTTATGCTTGAAAACCGGTGGAAATTGCGTTCAGCGTCCGGACTTCTGCAAGCGTGCCCGTGCTGGTCATGCAAAAGCAATCCAGTTCCCTACATAATATTATCGAATGTACTTTCACAGGAATAAGGAATTTTATTGATATCCCAAACCATTTTGTAGCGCTCTTATTGAAAACCCCTATATATTTACAAGTATAAACATCTAGAGATTCATACACAATAAAACCTGTAAAGAATCTGTAAATGTGCTTTCGTATCAATGAGAGATGAGAGTGTTATTCAATTTGTATCTAATTTGGATCCTTTGGATCTCTAGCTCAAAACATTTGCTCTCCTTATCACCTTAATCTACTTGTGTTCACCCGCGTGTGGTAACATTGGCTCTCGAGTTCCACTTGCAACCGATAATTTAATTTAATTACATCGGCGTCAAACCCACAATAAGTAATGGCCATTAATGTCACACTGTAGACTAATCAATTGACCGAGTTTTATGTAAAAAAAGCAGCGAAAAGAGAGCCGAGTTGTCGCTGTGTTGATATCGCAAAATATTGAATGCGCTTCGACGCCTTTGGACTCGGTAAGTGCATTACGAATTTACGAATTTGATGAATGCATTTGTCCTGAATAGTCTGCCTAATTACACGCTTTCACGTTCGGTAACTCAATTAAGTAGAAAGCAGAGCCGAGCTGAGAGCGACTCATTGCGAAACGTTGGCTTTTTTTGCACTTCACATTCAAGTGGATGTCAGGTAAGCAACGAGTATCCTCGAGCGCAGAGCCCACAAAACACGCAGCCTTCAAAGCACAGTTATACACGTACAGTATACATGTATGTGTGTGTGTGTGTGCGTGTATGCTTGTTAGAAGGCACGTGGAGAGCTAACTGTCTAAATGCCATGCAAAAGTGAGCATTCAGTTGGAACATTGGAGTTTCCAGTTGCATAATTGCCGCTCGTATTTCTTTACTACCAATGCAGCGCTGCTTTCGGTTGTGCGTATGTATGTGTGTGTGTGTGTGCCCTGTATCCGCCCTGTTTGCTGTGTATTTTAATGTAATCTGAGCATCTGTTTGTAATTAGAGAGAAAGAATAAACAAAATTAGTAGTGCATACGTGTGAATATTAGCCGTTTGCCTTTGCTGGCGTTTGCCTGGCATTTGCTGGCGTTTGGTACGCTTCTCAGTTCTCTGTTGCGAGTTAATTAGTGCACTGTAGTGGAAAAGCTTGTGAAAAAGAGGTGAAGGTGAAGTGCTGGCAGCATTCGAAATTCCAGGCCAATCATATGCGCCTTTCATTTGCTTCGTTGACATTTCTGCACTTATTTGCCGCTGCGATTCGGCATACACACACAGTTACGGCGGCATCTGAGGCAAGCTGGAGCGCCTGCAAACTAGTGTTGTTATATAGCTGTGTACTATACATATACATACATATGTTTGGCTCGAAGTGCATTGAGGCAAAGCGCGACTTTTTAAGTATTGCCAAAGTTTAGCTGTTATCTAAAAACCAAAACTCAGCTGGCGCCGCTGCTTGAAGAAAGCAGCGAGCTTAAGGAATATAAATGTTAAATATTCTAAGCAAAATGTTTCGTGTGACGCCCACAAAGTTGCGAACGCTCATAAATTGTTAAACAAATATATTTATATCATTGTATTGTGTTTGTTTTTGTTTTTGCTTGCTTTTGTTGCTTTACTGCTGCTGTTGTATGACAAATGGTCAATTCGGGCCGAAGTGTGTTTCACATTATGAAAATACATGCACACTCAGCTATAATATGTAAGAAAATCGTCTTTTCTGACTTTTTGTTTTTGTAATACTAAAATATTGTCACGTAATTAATTAATGGGATAATTAAATTTAAGGTCGAGCGAAGTTCTCTATATTTGCCTTTGAGATTTAATATCTATTATTGCTATTATTACTAGAAACAATTTATATTAAATGTTTTCCTTCTCTATTATTTTAAGATTTCAGCCAGAATTGCTTTTTGCCAATAATTATATATAAATAATAATAATAGATATGTAAATATTTGAAGCATGCAGCGCCTTGCTTGAAAGTCTCTATATATGTATGCACACTTTTGTATTTTTAGCTGTATCGAATGTTCGCCTCGAATTCATTATTGGCCACTTAATTGCCTTAGTCATTAGCCTTGAACACACACGCACACATGCACACCCACACCTGAGCACAAAGCGCTGGCATTTCGGTTAACAAGCACACACACACACACACGCACACGCACTTCAAGCTGTTTCAGTGAAGAAGAATTTCACAAATCCACTTCACTTCACTTCAAATGGAAAATAAATAATTGAATAATCACTTTTTAAAAACACTTTGCAGCTAATTGCATATTAAAATATTTACTGATAAGTACTATTATCATAGAAATCCCACACAAACGTGGCGTCTGCAAAAGAACTAAGAGGGTGCGCACCTTGACTATGAATTCACTACTGTCACACTTAAAAATTATTTTCAAACTGACATTTCGCCCATTTCCATGTTATCTCAAAGCGAAGAAAAATGTCAAATGGACCAGTGCCACACATGTACATATGTATGTATGTGTGTGAAAATGAGCATCATGTGGAAATGACTAAAAGCGCACAAGTTGTTTTAAACGCTTTGCGCACGAAGGCGCGAAAAAATGCTGAAAAAGTGCACATCTGCCCAGAGTGCAGAGCCAAGAAAGATTGAAAGCTTATTCTCAAATAGCTTAGGGGTTATATACAGTTAGAAGGCTGAAAAAAGCGAATTTTCTAGAATTTTTTCACAGAAAACTTTCGAATTTATTGGTCCAAAAATTTTTACACATAAACTGTATTTTAAGATATAATAAGAAAGAGTAAGTAAAATAAAATTTTTTGACAAAATGGCGGTTTCTTAAAAAAATTTAATTTTTGACCAATATTTCGGTCTTATATTGTTTAAAAAAAATATTTTTCGGTGAAAAAAATCCTCGAATTTGAGTGCCTGGTCAAACTTCAAAGCCGAGCACAGTGCTCATTGAGTTGAAAATCGTAAAAATGAACTTATGCGCTTTTCAGAAAATGCCTTTTCGGCCAAATTCGCAGCCACACATGCAGTCCATGGACATTGAATTGTGAGATGGTCAATATAGAGTGGTGGGCGTGTGTTCAGTTGGCCAACTGTTTGTATTTATTAGTTCTCAACAAAATTTAATTCGGCTCGCCAGCATCATATGTATGTATATGCGACAAAGACGCCTCGAGCGAAGAGGGAATTTCAAATTAGCAGCTTTTAGAATACAATCAAATTGAGAAAGACATTTGAATTTGTTTTAAGCGGAGACAAATTCAAAATAAGGCATATGGTTCTACGTGCATACATATTCTAAGCAATATATTTTCCATAGCAGCTTTTCTTGGCTCAATTTTCCGAACTGACATTGTGTGCAAACTTTTTGTTTTGTGGGGGGTTATATGCAGTTAGAATTTTCAAAAACTCCATATTTTGTTATTTTATTTTCTTAATGTACATATATTTAAAAATACACACAGAAAATCTCATATCGTTCCGGTGAATATTCTCCAAGTTATACGCAAATTTGAGAAGGCGTTTCAGAGTGCTGTGAAGTACAATGCCAAGCTTTATACGCGTTTTGTCCCAAAATGGTGGTTTCAAAGTCGATGGCTAAATTGATTAGTCTCAAATTTTAACACGAGCTTCTTAAATATATTTTTTAGTAATTAATAATATTTTTTTATGATCAATTTAAGGCCGAAACTTCGCTCAAAAATCACTATGTTTTTTGAAAATCGCCATATTAAAAAAAAAAAAAAAAATTATTTTGCTTATTCCTTCGACTAATTACATTAACGAAATCTGTTTGGTTTTTAAATTTCAACGGATCCCGTTCAGAGATATGGTGGCCACCACAAAACGTCTCCTTGAGTGGAGTTCTCAATGAATTTACAAGCCTTCTTGGAATAAATTCTGCAAAATTAGCTTCTTTTCGGCCTTCTAACTGTATACCATACAACCACTTAAGATTTCGTGCGTTAATTTTCGAATTTGTTTGTGGGGTAGTCGAGCGACTCATACCCCTTCCAAATCACTTAAGCTAACTAAGCACCTCAGAAACGTACATATGTACATATATACTTAAATAATAATATGTTTATTCATAATATAAATAAGTATGTATGACACATGTATAAGTCAATTTGTGTCAGCCCAATTGTGTAGAACATATACCTGCACACATTCTCTTAGACGCACATGCATACATATTGTATTTGTAGACTATGAGCAAGCGGCTGGGAAACGAGTGTTTCGAGAATCTTAATAATAATAAATATTTTGCTTTCAAATATAAGCAATGAGTAATATTATAATGAGTGTGTATAAATATTCGATATTTACCTAATGTAATAATATTCTCAATTCTCACCTCAGTGCAGCGAAACCCACCACACTTGTTTGCTTCTCACTTTTATGGCAGTGTGTTAGCTAAACTGTTCAATATATTGAGTGCGGAACGTAGCTCTTGGACTTTCAAAATTTTTCATGCACACAAGCTCTCACACATCTGCCAAAACCTTGAGGATTACTTTGATGATTTTTTTGTTTTATTTCATTTGAAATACCGCTCATTATTACAATTTAAAGCAGCCAATGTTGCAAGGGTGTTGCTGGCTCTTGTTCCATTTTTAATATGTTACAAATTAATAAGAATTCGTTTATGAATTTGATGTTAGCGAAATCGGATTGGAATATAGGTTGCGCTATTTGTATGATCTACTTTTGATTTTGCAGTTATCCGAAAATGAAATGTGTAACTTCTGTCATTTAAGACTTTTTTGAATATTCAACTATAATATAATATATTCAGTTAGTATTCTAAGTATATCCAGTACTAAGTTCTCTAGAAAGTGTTATTTGGTATTAAAGTTCACATTTTTATAGGATGTGTATGTACATTGTAGTAAAAAAGCACCCGGAAATTGTAATTAAATTCTCCGGGTATTTTGACTTGTTGGGAGGACTATCTTTAATTACTCTGCCAGATATGAGCGCGATCTGTCGAGAGATCGTTGAAGTCATGTCTCGTTGTGGACGATCTTCGACTGTTTCAACTGATGAAAATATTAAAAAAGTGAAGTATATGGTTTTCGTCAGGCAAATGTTAGAGAGATGGTAAAAAACTTCGACATCTTTCGCGAGCTCGTTCGAATAATTTTGGGTACGAAACGCGATCTTCCTCTACTCATTCCGATAAAGCTGAAAGTTCTCTTCGGACGTGCTTGATCATGCGAGTTCCGATTCCACATTCATGGAGAGCATTCTAAGTGCCGATAAGACATGAACTTATGTGTTTGACATGCAAACAAGTCAACAATTATCGGATTGTAGTCGCCGAAATCAAAAACAAAAACAAAAAAAAAACACGCCGAAGCCGCTCAAAAATCAAGGTGATGATCTTTGTTTTTTTCGATATTCGTGATTTGGTTCATTATGAATTTATTCCGGAGAGACAGACGGTCAATAAGGAGTTCTATTTGGCCGTAATGAGGCATTTGTATGAGAATATCCGTCGAAAACGGCCGGAATTGTGGAAGAACTATTGATGAATTTTACACGATGATAATGCACGATCGCAGCGAGCCACAATTGTGACCGAATTTAAAGCCGAAAACGCAATGAATACCATGAATCAAACACCGTATACACCAGATTTGGCTCCATGTGATTTTTTCTTCTTCGTCAAACTAAAATTGCCGCTCTTGGAACCCGTTTTAAGTTGCTCAAAGAAGAAAAATAAAGTTCGCTGATGAAGCTGAAGGTCGTTCCAAAAAGTGCTGATGAAAAATGTTTCGAGGACTGGAAAAATCTTTGACAAAGAAGTATATTACATTTGGTGGAGCTTACTTTGAAGGCGACAAAATAAATATTGATGAATATTTTGCGTTTTATATAAAATTTTCGGATACCTTTTTGTAGATTTTCATAAATATGTCAGCATTTCGTTGGAAACTACCTGCGTCTATGCGCCCAAACATGCAAAGGGGCCAATAACTATGCATGCCGTGAATGGCGTAAACTTCGCTTCACCCATTTTGAAAACTTCTTGCAACTATATGATGTCCCCTGCACCCTTAACTGCTGTGGTTACTGCAAATTGCCCACTCGCCCCACCCACTTCCTGGAACTTCGCCGCTTCACTGCTGCGGATTGCCTTTTTGGCTTCACGTCGGCTTTCGGTGGCTTAAATTTTTATGCTTTTTTCTATGTAAAATTTTATTACTGTTTTTCTTTGCTGCTGCATAAAGTTTTTATTTTTATAGTGTAAAAATATTGTGCGAATGGCGTTTTACAACTTTTTGTAATTTAATATATTTTTTCAAGATTGCTCTGTTATTATGGCTGTTGTTATCAATATTTTTATTTTCAGATTTTCTCTTTTCATCGTAATTCTTATTGTTGTTACCGTGTTGTTAGTGTTAATGTAAGTGTTGGTGTTGCGTTTTTATTATAAATGACTAGAGAATTCTCGAGTTAGCATTTCGCAGAACTTGGCCGCAATGGATTTGCCACTGCTGTTGCCTGCGCCCATTGTTTCGAAGAATTTTGTACGCTCGCAACATGTTGCTAAGAGTATATTAGTTTCGCTTACCTAAAGAATGTTCGCAACTTCTATATATGTATATATATACATAAATATGTATATATATTTAAATATTAACGGGAGAGTTGTTAGGTAGGTTATGCGTTTGAAAATCTGGAGGTTGAGGAAGTGAGCTGTTTTCATGATGTGAAGAAACAGAGAGCAATTCAACTACGGCAACAAAGTTTTCCATCCAGACTTCGGAACCAACTAACTTCCGACAAGCACCAACCGCCATGCACTATGGGCACATCAACACATTAACCTGCTCCCTCTCAGAGAATAGTGCACTTGGAGTCAAACCACCACCCATTGTAGACGATCAGCTCGAGCTGCCACGAGAAACGAGACTGACCCTGGCGCAGCTTCGTTCTGGATACTGTATCGGGTTAAAGTCTTACTTATCCGGAATAGGCCCCGACATATCTAATATATGTCCAGGCTGCAATGAGTCCCCGCATGATACAGGTCACCTATTTACATGCCCTGCTAACTCTACCTATCTGACACCCTTCTCTCTTCGGTCCGACCTCGTCGAAACAGCACGTTTCCTGGGCCTACCACTGGATGACGTCGACGACAACTTATCTAATCCTAACAGGGACTAGGTACCCATTACAACAACAACAATAAGTGTCTAAAAGAAGCGCCAGAATTGCTAAATTTGACGATGGGATGATCCATTAGACTTTCATGTTTTTCAATTTTATTCTTTAAAATTTCGGTGGCGTTCGTAGGTAGACCCACCCGCTAGTTGTTTCTATTTTTATACACAGTAGAGCTGTGTGTGAGTGTACGTCTGTATGTCGTAGTTGTTGTGCTTGGAAAAGTTTTGGGCGCTGTTATAAAGGCGTGTTGCTGAAATTTATTTCGCTGTTATGAATGTCAGAGCAACGCTGAAAATATACGAGCAAAATGAAATAAAAATAAATTGCCGAAAATCAAAAGTTGATAAAGTCAGCAGTTCCTTTTGCCGATTCGCTATTTTTGCTCTCATTTCACATTTCAAAGTTTATCCACTGTACATTGCCTCAATCCAATTAAAGATTTTCGGCATTTTATGACAGATTTTGTTTTCAAGTCCAGCTGGCAAATGAGTTTAAAGTTTCGAAATTATGGCGTGTTGAGAGTCATGTCAATTGTACGAACTTTTGTATGTGTGTGTGTGTGTGTGTGTGTAAGCGCGTTCGTAACTAACTTAAGTGTATAGGTCTTGAGGCGCAGCGAGTTCAAGTGCAAGCGGCGCTGCCTCTTTAAGATCACCATAACTGAACGAGGGCCTTAAGTTAATAAAGAAATCAAATGAGTAAGAGGAGTACCAAAGCATCTAATTTACTGAGGAACCGTTAGTTAAAAACTGATAGATTTTGCTGCGAAGCTTCTCCATACCAAGGGTATAGAATAGCGTCACTGGACGGCGCTCATTCGACAATTGTTGGACTCTAGCAGCTGCTGCGGGCGCAAATTACGCTTCGCTTTGCTTGTTGTTGTTGCAAATATGAAGTGGTCATCTTCAGTTGTTTATGCAAATTGTTGATGCCAACCTTACCAGAGTGACGTCACCATTTATTTACTCGCAATTAGGTTACACGCGTTCACTGTGAAAACACTTCTTTCTGCCAGTTCGCTTCTCTTCTAACACAGCAGCGTGCAGCGTGCAGCATGTTGCAAGCGACAAAGTCATGCACCGTTAAAATTTCGCCTAGCTTTGAATAGATGTGTTTGGCTATGGCCTGTGAGCTGGAAGTGCTTTTGCAAAAAGTGCGCGATGTGGCAGCAACAACACAGCGCCACAGACAGCACTGGCGGACCAACGTTTGCCTTGTAGAGCCGCACTTACCGTTTGGTGTATCAACAGCTGCCACGGCTTTGCCGTCTGCTCCAACGAGCAAGAACGGAGTTGTCACAGCAGCGCGCTGCTTCTGCGACAAACGCAGTAGGCCGAGATGGCTGTGTCGTTGGCATTTATTGTAGGCATCCGATTGTTTTGCACGCGCCGCCTCTTCTCGTCGTGTTCTTTTGCTTCCCCTGCATGTGCGCTCTACTCGCAAGGACGTGCTAAGTATTTGTGCGAGCGCGGGCGCCTGCGGCGAGTGGCAAGTGGCAACTAACTGCGCCCGTTCAAGCCAAGTGCGTCTCCCTCTTGTCATTTAGCTAGCAGCTGCGTCGAAGTGTGGCACTTGCGTTGGCTTGGCCTCTTGTGCCACTGCCGTTTTTTTGTTTGCATTGTTGCAGCGACATATTTGCTTGTTAAACGTTTTCGGAACGCTGCTGGCTGCCGAGAAGTGGCGGCGGACTTCAAACCAAATTAAAGGCCCATTTCGTTGTTGTGTGCCTCAAAATGTTGGACAAGTTTCTGGAGTTTAATTGTTTTCGTGCTGTTTTCAGTTATGTGTGTTTGTGTGCGAGTAGAACGCGAAGTTGTGTGAGAGAAGAAGCATTGGGGCGCTAAATTTTAATTACTTCAATTGGCGCTCGAAATCATGGTGATTTTCGACTCGCAGCTCATTGGGTCAGCTTTCGACCGAAATCAAATTTGCAGGCAGTTTTACTGCTCATGAGGATTGTATATGAGTAACTTCTCAGATGTCTCTTCAAGATTTGAACATTTTCTGGATGCCAATTCTAAGTGCAAGAAAACTGTCCATTAACGAGAGCCTTTATATTGAGTTTGTTCGCATTGTAATAGGACTGAGTCGATTTAAAAAAATCGTTTAAACCAATCGTTACAATTCTTTAAAAAGTTTCGAAATAGGCTCGTTCTGTGTCGAGGCAGTGCTGCCAGCGTGATTTCGAAGCATTGAAGGCGTCACTGAAGGCATTCTCCGAAATAGCCTTTAGAGCCGAGGTTCATGCTGTTTGGATCCTCTCTGTCATCTCAAAATGCTTGCCTTTCATTGCTGTTTTCAGGCAAGGAAACAAAAACAGTCCGGGGAGGTCGCACCTGGGCTGTAGGGCGGCTGCGAAGGCGTTGGGATGCCAGCCTTGGTTGAGGTAGCTGTTCACAAGAAAGGCGGTGTGAGCCGGGGCGTTGTCGTGGTGCAACTTCCAATCGGCTGCGATGTCTTGTCGGACCCGATTGATCCTTCGTTTGAGTCTTTTGAGAACTTTCACTTCAAACTTGGCGTTGGCGTATTGTCCAGGAGGGACAAATTCTTGGTGGACGATGCCTTTAATGTCAAAAAGATAATGAGTATCGTTTTCACTTTGGATTTGCTGATTCTTTCGGTCTTCATCAGCGACCTCTTCCCGGCCCTCAAAAGCTGTCATTTGCTTACGGATACTGTCTTCAAGACAACTTCCATGCCATGCTGTCGCAGTAGACATCAAGCACTCAAAAGCTTTCTCACACACACATAAGTGCGTGTTCAGCGCGGGAACACTCGCACGCGTAAGCCGCCAAAATGCCACACGCAGCAAAAAGGACACTGAAGCACATTTATAGGGTCACTCAGGCGCCACTTGCCAGATAAATAAAGCACAACTAAAGGCAAATAAATAAAATTTAGCGCATTTGTGGCTTAGCATCGCAACGTAGATCGTCTGTGCGTGTGTGTGTGTGTATGACCGAGCGCCTAATGCCACGAAAAGTGTACACACGTTGTTTCCAGTTGTAAACAAAGAGCAGTGGCCCCAAACAACACGAAAAACACAGAACATAAATAAACATATAAAACAGAAATAAACAAAAGTAAAAAATGAAGGAGGCAAGGATAATGCGAAGTAAGCATCGGGCAAGTAGACGATGCAAGCGAAAAGCAAAGCATAATAAATTGAAAGATTTGAAGAAGATTTGATTGGCTTTTGCTGTATTATCCCGCTTTTTTCGTTCTTCGTTCTTCGCACACAGCTCCTCAGCATTCGCAGTTGTTGGTCGTGAGCTATGGTCGCCTTCATTTGTATGCAGGAGTGTATAACTTTGGTGTGCGAGAGAGAGGTGGCCGCAGCACCCAAAGGTCTGCTAGATATTCGTTGTTGCCAAAACGGCCATTCGTACGATTCAACCATGCCGCTCACACATACAGCTCACACATACACATCCCACAGATCCTTATGTGTGCGCGCGTATGCTTATGTCGAAGTGGGTATTTGCCAATGTGTCACTTATCGCTGCCACAGTTTATGCTGCACGGCGGACGACGAGCGCAGCAGCTGAACGACGCTCCCGCGTTTAGTTAGGCCCACAACCAGTCCGTTTAAGCGCGCTTTATGACCAGTATGAGTGGGAATGTAGATATGTGAATAAGTTTGGCGAAATAGTTTGCAGGAAGTGGTGCGGATTGTGCGGCATGCGATTGAGTGCCGGCATTTCGAGCTGCTTATGTAACGCTTGTTTATGTATTTGTTTCGGGCGCACTTGACGCCTTAAACGGCTATGCTCCGTAGCAATGTGGCAGCGTAACAACGTAGCAACAAAGTTGAGCGACCAAAGCCAACGACCAACAACCAACAGCCGCCATTAGCTGGCAGCTAGTGTCGGTTTGGCACGTACTCCTAAGATTGTCACGTTCGCGTTGTAAACATAAATCAGGCCTATTTTGTCATTATTTGTTGTTCATGTTGGTTTTGGTTTTCCTTTTGTTACTATTACGAGTGCTGTTGTCCTGCCATTTCACAGTGGCATTAGGCATCGAATGAATAAGTGAACGCTTGTAGTTGTGGCGTCGAATGCTTTCTGTCGCATCAAAGCTCAGGCTATTGGCTGGTGCTTAGGGGTTTCGGGGCATAAGTTTATACCAACGCCAAGATGTGCATATGTATGTATGTGTATGTGTGTGCGTAAATATTTGCACATATTTAAAAGCGACTACAATAATAAACTTTTGAAGCTATGCTTTTATCTTGCGACAATGACCTCGCCTTCGGGTGCCCATACGACGGCCAATAAAATTAACACAATTGGCGCAAAGCAAAATTAAATCCATTAAAATATACGTGCTTCATATAAAATAATCAGCTCTTCGGCTGAGGTTTGCCTGACAACTCAATAATGAAGTGCTCACGAGCGCTGCTCGGCAGTTAAGAGAGACATTTTGTGCGGTACGAGTATTTTATTCCAATTTCCCTTTTGGTGTGTCAATTTCATTTAAAGAATTGTGAAGATGAAACTCGTTATTCAAATCTCATTAGTGAACATAGCATGAGCATGCTGACATAAGTAACTCATATATCGGTTATCTATTCTAACATATTATTTCAGCAGCTGATTCTTCTTAAACAAAATAAAGTTGCGTAAGACTGTTGCTTAGTTTTTAAAGCTCACTAACTTCAACTTCAAGGCATGCATTTCCAATCAAATAGTTAGGGCAAAGCAGCTTCTAAGTGAGAGCCTCATAGCTTATATAATAGGAGTATGGAGTCATGTGTAGAAGGTCACACAAGTGAGGAAAGTCCACTGAGTGCCATTCACTTGTGTGTGAGCAGGAAACGATTATTTTACATACATATGATTCAAGCAAATCACGACTTCCGGTCTTATATCAAGTATCCTCTGGATAGCCAACATAACATCTGTTTGAAGGCAAGCTAAAGTGAGAAGGCGAACGAACCTTCCTCAGGGTTGTGTGCTAGGTTTGGGACCGTCACGTAAAAAACGCACCCAACGAAAAACAGAAGAAAAATAAGACAGCCACGAACGACCGGTGTCTACGCCAATAACGAAGAAGAAGTCTATAGAGCTGTCCGTAGATCTAGAGTTAGCTTTGAACATCGTGAATAGCTTGGTGTCAACACAACATTTCTGCTGCCATTCTGAAGCACTGCGCAGAGCTAACATACTAAAAAGAAATAGGAAAGCTTTAACTTCAACAAAGATTCCACAACTGTATAAGAAATCGTAAAACAAAAAAGCTGAAGCTCGGCAAGCGCCGAGAAGAACAGAGAATCTTTTCAAGTTGTGGCACTTGCCGCATTAGATGGACCACTGCTGTCACTCAGTCGTAGAAACGAGCATTTATCATGCAAAGTATGCTTGTCATAAATTCCGATAAGTCAAGTGACCGTTAAAACTGCTTACGGAAACCCTTCAGCCATGCAGGACGCAGAGTAAACAAACAAAGACGAGCATAATCCGTAGCGCCAAGTCGCTGCAGCGCAACGGCTGACGGCACAGCCGTGATAAATCTTTTGAAATGTGGAATTACACACTTCATTGCAGCACTTCTGGCCTATATGTCATGCGATTTAGCCGCCGCTTTCCTTGACAACTTTGCAACTCATTCAAAGGCGTGGCGCATGGCATGCGTGTGTGGTGTGCCGGTGGACAGCAGCTTTCGGTACACTGCAGCTAAAATAAAAACCATTTAACAAGACATGGAATGACAACAACAAAAGCAGCTGCAACGAGCAAAGTTAGTCATTCATCCAGCAGCTAAGCGGAAGTCAGCAACAAGAGCGCCCGAAACTTGCGACGTCATCCAACTGATCATTCAACCATCCATCCATCCATCCAACCATCCATCCAACCAACCAACCATCCGTCCACCCGGCCAACTAAACCGTTAAGTTAGCATTTATCCAAGCAGACGCGCAAACGAGGAGCCGAAAGTGAGGCAAGTAGCAAACGGTGCGTTTTCTCGCAGTTGTCAGTGTTGTTGTTGTTGTCTTTGCACTTGCTTAGCACTACTTGGAAGCATACATTTTGTGCTTATCATCATTTGGTGAGCAGAGCTTGGAGTTGGGCTGAAGTTTTTGTGCCATCATTTGTCACTGTCTCATTACATTCAAATGCAGTACCGTAGCGCGGTGTATCAACATGAGAAGGTTAACGGCGCTTGCGGGGCAGGCCAGTTGCATGAGCCCATAAACTGCAGCACAAACAGGAACGCATGTGTGGTATGCCGTTAGCCAGTGTTGCTGAGGCCAGAGCCGGCGCTCAAATCTAGCGCTAATTCTTCGCTTTTTTATGAACTGTTGAACATGGCATTAGGATTCATAAAATGACGGCTTTTGTCGTGACTGCAGGCGTTCCCCTGCCGTTATTCCATTCTACGAACGACAGCTTATTATGCCGGCTTTGTGCGTTGACGAAGCTGGCAGCCCAGTCACTGCTCACATGCCTTGCAGCGCAATTGAATTTGTTTGAACGCGCCGGAAAAGCTAAATTTGTTTTGCGCTTATTAACCCATCGTTTGAGCACGCTTGTGGATAGGATATGCAATTTTGCCGATGTCCGATGTCCTGTTTGATTGCCGTTATCCTTCGCCGCTGCTAAACTGTTGACAAGAAAGCTTTTCTCTAAAAGCCACTTCCTACTTTATTATACTCATTTGGTTAGCGCAAGGCACACATAATATTGATAAGACAGCCGAGTTTGCCGTGGGCGAAGCTAAATGGCACTTCGAATACTTTTGATTCTATTACCGGCGCAAATGCGATTGATTTAAGGTGCGCTTGTGGCTTAGTTATTACTGGAATATGGTAGTATATGCGACAGTACACATTTATAGTATTTTTGTCGATTATTTGCAGTTAAAGTTGTGAGCCGCTGCGCATGGTAGTGACACATTTTCGTTCGCGCCTGAAGTTGTTGGACGTGGCGTATGAGTAACATTTCAATCTCAGTTTAAGTAAGCGACCAAATTCCTTGTACTCCGCATAATGGCAACAGCAAGTATGCAAATGAGGATTTACTAACTCGAAATGGCGTCAGCACTTTGATTCCAAGTTCCAGTTACCGCCGCTGCACAAGTACACACACTCAAAGCGCATATGGCATGCACAGCGGCACTGGGACCAGCGCTAATAAAAATGCTAGCAGCGAGGGTAAGCGGGCAGGGGACAGTCACACGACTCAGCTAAACAATTTAATCCACAAAATCCATAGCCACTCTCGGTGTTTGTGACTTCATTAAAATGTGTTACCTTTCTGACGCCATGCGCCATTCGCCACTGACGTTTGTTCGTCTGCAGCCCGCTCGCCTGCGCCTCTGCTCGCTTACTCGTACTTTTGCTACTTTCGCCATTTGCGCATTCTTTCCATTGCATTAACCAATAAACATTTATGAGCGCAAAGCACTCAAACAATCCGCACCTCAGCTGGCTGAAGCGGCGGCGGTGGTGGCGTGTCAGCCGGCATAACCGCAGCGCAATGATAGCGGAATTTCCACAATTGTTTCTAACTAGCACTTTTAAGTTGCTAGTTGCCAGTTGCCAGTTGCATTGTTGCACTGTTGTTGTAATGTTGTTGCTGTGTAGCGAAGTATTCGCCACGTCATTGCACTGACAGATTGTCTACCGACAAGTGCATATTGCGCGCTGGCTCGTGTTTGCCTACACAGATGCGCCAATGCATGTATATATACATATATATAGTGTGTGTGTGTGTGTGCGTACAGACATTTTAGTTAAGTGCTATTTTACACTTAATATTCGAAAGATGTTTCAATTCGCAGGCAACTTTTCGCTTGCACCACGCGGCGCGATGTTGCCACACCAATACAAACGAAATCGAGCGCCGCGCAGTTAAGCTCACAAACGTATAACGCGCCACCAGCCAGGCATACATACACGCGCGCACACACAGCTACATCATCGAAAAAGTTGCTGCAAACTAAACAGTTTTGTTGCAAACTTAGCGTCTAGCCGTTGGCAGCCGTCGTTGCTGTTGTTGTTGTAGCTTTTTTCGAATTTGTTATTTTGTACATTCGCAGCGCTCGTTTAGCTTTTAACTTCATTGCATTTCAGCATGTTGTGCGGAAATTTGCATTTCGACTTGTAACACCGAACCCAGCTACTTGGCCACTTAGTCATAAAATCCACACCACACTTGCCCGACACACGCTGCTACCTTCACGCTTGCTTATATTCTCGATTCGCGCATTCACGAGCTCACTTGCGCACACACCTACTCACTCAATCGGTCTTTCATTTATTCATTCGCTTGGTTTCCCGCTTGGCCACCCTCACGTTTTATCCGTTTAAAGTCGTTGCATACTTTACGGCGCACGCCGCAGCAGCAAAACAAAAAGAACAGCTGCTTTGTTGTTTTTTGTTTTTGTTGCTGTTTTTTATTTTTATTTTTTTGCCAGTTTTTTTTTTGTTTTGTTGGTTTTGGTTTTGGTTTTGGACTTCAGCGGTTGAACTAGTTGCAATCTTCCCAACATGCTCACACACATACACACACACACACACGAAATTGTTGCCTAACTAAGGGCGCAAATATCAGAAAGCGAGGAAAAATTCCGCAATAAACTAAGCAGAAAATGTCCGTAACGTGAGTTTAAAGCGAAAGGTTTTTGCGCGCAGCTTTCCCAGTTCTCCGTTTAATGTGTGGCCCAAAGTTATGGTGAAGTATGGCATTGTTGTTGGTATTTTGCGCATACTAAAATTTAGAAAAACAGCGAAATTTACGAAAATAAATTCAGTATTTCATTTGGTGTCATATTTCATAGTTAGCCAAAGCGCTCCCGCTTCTTTAAAGGACTTCCTAGAATATAAGGATACTTTCAAGATTAGCGTCCTTTTTTAGCCACTAACTTTGCTATGAGAATGCAAACGCTGATTGCGAAAGCTTTTGGTTGAACTAAGCAAAAACAGTTTTGGCTAGAGTCAGGCGCCCGTTTGACCACTTCGATTCGCATTTGTAGTAAAAGCTATTTACGACTCTCTCTCTTAAATCGTTAGCTGCATTTTAAAGTGGCTAGTAAAACACTCACGCTCCCCTCGACACTTCGATTCGAACACCTAATGATGAATATGCTTTCAACCGACATTACGTTTGCGACATTATGGCAAAAACGGATTGTGAAATGGTAAAAAATTTATGGAGAATCATTAGTATCGCTTTGAATGGGCGCCAAAACAAAAACTTCGCAAACACACAATAAAATCAATGCAGTGGTAGAGGAAGCGAGAAGCGAAGGACCATGCACTCTAATGTGAGTGTTATAATGTGTGAATGTATGCGCATACAGTTATGTGGCAGTTGCAAAAAGGCAATATCGAGCGGAGCAGTTTATCTTGCAGCAGCACTAAAAACTCTATGCTCTGCTTGAAGAGGAGCGAAATTGCAAAACGATCGATTGGCTATTGGTGAGCAATGGCAAAAAGTCCACACGCTTTGCCAGCGTAGAGAAGCATTAACGCCAATCTAAAAGTGTGAGGGGAAAGAGAAAAAACATACTTGTATGCACGTGCGTTGATATACAGTTATAAGTAATCGTAAAACTAAACTAAGTCTCGGCCACAACTTTTATACTACAGATAACTTTAATTAGAGAAAGTGGCT